>JAVKPL010013460.1:0-73974 GCA_032173675.1 Gastrolobium villosum | reverse complement strand
GTCCATTCCAAACTTTTTGAGTAACTCTTTGCAGTATTTAGCTTGGTTGATGAATATTTCATCCTTTTGTTGCTTTATTTAGAGACCAAGGAAGAAGTTGAGCTCTCCCATCATGGACATCTCAAATTCACTTTGCATAAGGTTGGCAAACTCTTCACAAAGGTGAACATTAGTGGCACCAAAGATAATATCATCAACATAGATTTGTGCAAATAATAGATGATTATTTTTCTTCTTTATAAAGAGAGTTGTATCCACTTTTCCTCTTGAAAAATCCTTTTCTAAAAGAAATTTGCTCAATCTTTCATACCAAGCTCTTGGAGCTTGCTTCAAGCCATATAGAGCTTTTTTAAGTTTAAAAACGTGGTTAGGTAAGTCATGATCTTCAAAACCGGGAGGTTGATCAACATATACTTCTTCTTGGATATATCCATTCAAAAAGGCACTTTTAACATCCATTTGAAAAAGTTTAAAATCCATTATACATGCAAATGCAAGTAACAATCTAATAGCTTCTAATCTAGCAACGGGAGCATAAGTTTCATCATAATCAATTCCTTCTTCTTGATTATATCCTTTAGCAACAAGTCTAGCTTTGTTTCTAGTTATTATGCCATTTTCATCAAGCTTGTTCCTAAAGACCCATTTGGTTCCAATTATTGGATGATCATTTGGTTTTGGCACAAGTTCCCAAACTTGATTCCTTTCAAATTGATTTAGTTCTTCTTGCATTGCCAAGAACCAATGTTCATCAATAATTGCTTCATTTATGGTCTTAGGTTCAATTTGAGAAACAAAAGCTAAATGATTACAAATATTTCTTATTGAGTTTCTAGTAGTTACCCCTTTTGATATATCACCAATTACCACATCAATGGGGTGTCCTCTTGCTACTCTCCAATCTTGTGGTAGGTTGTTTCCATCATTGGTTTGTTGACTAGGTGTTTCTTCATCGTTTGCTTCCTTTTCTTTTTGCCTTTGATTTTCCTCTTTGTCATTCAAGTTTATGTTTTCCATGCTTCCTATGATATCATCATCACAAACTTCCTTTCTAGGCAAGGCATTGTTAGTTTCATTAAATATAACATGAATAGATTCTTCAATGACCATTGTTCTTTTGTTATAGATTCTATAAGCTCTACTTGTGAGTGAATATCCTAGAAATATGCCTTCATCAGCTTTAGAGTCAAATTTGCCAAGGTTTTCTTTTCCATTATTTAAAACAAAACATTTGCAACCAAAGACATGAAAATATGAAATATTGGGTTTTCTTCCTCTGTAAAGTTCATAGGGAGTTTTCTTCAAAATAGGTCTAATTAAAGCACGGTTCATAACATAACATGCGGTGCCAACGGCTTCCGCCCAAAAATATTTTGGAAGATTGTTTTCATTTAACATAGTTCTAGCAAGTTCTTCTAATACACGATTTTTCCTTTCTACAACTCCATTTTGTTGTGGAGTCCTAGGAGCGGAAAAATTATGTTCAATGCCATTTTCTTCACAAAAGAGTTCGAAATCTTGATTTTCAAATTCTCCACCGTGATCGGTTCTAATTGAAACAATATTTGAAGATTGTTCATTTTGAATGAATTTGGCTAGTCTCTTGAATGATTTAAAAGCATCGCTTTTATATGTAAGAAATAAAGTCCAAGTATAGCGAGAATAATCGTCCACAATGACCAAAGCATAGTAATTGCCACCAAAGCTCATAGTTCTAGTTGGTCCAAAAAGATCCATATGTAAAAGTTGTAAAGGCTTTGTGGTAGAAACAATATTTTTTGATTTAAAAGAAGCCTTTACTTGTTTTCCCATTTGACAAGCGTCACAAACTTTATCTTTTTCAAATTTGAGCTTTGGTAAGCCAATTACTAAGTCTAAGGATATCAATTTACTTAATTGACCCATGCCAATGTGTGCTATTCTTCTATGCCATAACCAAGAGTCATCTTCCTTACTAATCAAACATTTATCGTCATTTGAAGGCATACCATCTAAGTCTATCATATAAATATTATCCACTCTATGACCAATAAACTTAACTTGCCCATCAATTATACTTTCGATTTTACAAGAGGTTGAGTCAAAAATAACTCTATAATTTTTATCACATAATTGACTAATGCTAAGCAAGTTGTGTCTAAGGCCCTCGACGAGTAAAACATTTTCTATAGAGATAGAGAAGGAATTACCAACTTTTCCAATGCCGAGTATCTTTCCTTTGTTGTTATCACCATATGACACATGTCCATGCTCTTTCTTTGTGAATGATTGAAATTTAGTTACATCTCCCGTCATGTGACTTGAACACCCACTATCCAAGTACCACTTGGAGCTTTTAGCTTTCAAACACACCTACATCACAAAGTCAAGATTTAATCTTTGGTACCCACATCATGTTGGGTCCTTGTGTGTTAGTCTTGGGCTTAGTTCCCTTAGGAACCCATACTTTCTTTTGCCTTATAATACCATTCCTTCTAACTTTACATGTGGAGGCACTATGTCCTTTTCCACCACAATGAAAGCATTTAATGAATGGGCTACTTGTCATGTAGGATGGAGAAATGAAAAAGTTTTTATAAGATTTTTCTTGTGTGCTAGTGTCAAAGCCTAAACCGGATTTGTTAAACATGCATCTTTGTTTACCAAGCAACACATTTAAGTTATCTCTTCCACATGTGAATTTGCTTAGAATTCCATTTAAATCGTCAATTTCATTTCTTAGATCTTTACATGATGTACATGATGATGAAGATGCATGATCATTCGAAGATAGGCATTTGATGCAACCAATGCTAGCATCAAGTAATTTGAGAGTTTCATTTTCATCCTTCAATTCTTTAATTTCATTTTCTAAGGATGCAACTTGTTTTTCCAAACAACTAATAGTTTTTCTTGATGCTCTAAGATTTTTAACATGTTTTAGTGTTTCATTATGCATTTCTTCAAACATGTCAGACAACTCATCATATGAAGGAGAAATAGTAGAGCAAGAAGAGTTTACCTCGGTTTCGGATTCATTTTTGTCCTCATTTGCCATTAGACATATATGTTGGGTTTCTTTCCTTGATTTCTCCGATGGCCTTCCATCTTGCATGAAGCATAGGTTTGCTTCTTCCTTGGAGTCATCATCGGAGGAACTAGATTCGTCATCCCAAGCAAGATAAGCTTTCTTGAAGCTTCTTCTATCTTTGCCTTGCTTCTTTTCATTTTTGTCTTTCTTTTGAGCATTTGGACAATCCGATTTGTAGTGACCGACTTTTCCACATTCAAAGCAAGTGACGGTGAGTTGGGAGGATCCTTCATCTTTAGATCTTCTTCTAGGAGGAAATGATGATTTCTTTGTGAAATTCTTCTTAAAGAATTTTCCATACTTTTTTACGAAGAGACTCATTTCATCTTCATCAAGACCATTTTCGGAATCGCCATCTTCTTTTTCCTCATCCTTTTCTTTGTTTGGTGTTGAGGCTTTCAAGGCAATTCCCTTACTTTTTTTGACTGCTTGTTCCTTTAAGCTTATTCTGGTTAGCTCCATTTCATACTCTTGAAGCTTGCCGAACAAGGTTGCAAGATCCATGGTTTTTAGATCTTTTGATTCCGTAATGGCCGTCAACTTGGGTTGCCATTCTCTGTTGTGCACACTTCTCATTACCTTTGAAATCAACTCAAGGTTAGTAAAAGATTTATCTAAAGCATTTAAATGAGTGATAAGGTGTGTGAACCTTCTTTGCATACTTTGAATGCTTTCATTCTCATGAATCTCAAACATTTCAAATTCTCTAGTGAGTGCGTTTAATTTTGTGAATTTAACATCACTAGTTCCTTCATGGGTTATTTGAAGAATATCCCACATTTCCTTAGCATTCTTACAGTTAGAGACACGAAAGTATTCATCACGACCTAAGGCATTTGTGATCAAATTTTGTGCTCTAGCATTCCAATTTCCTTTCTTAATTTCATCATCATTATAATCATCTATATCTTTAGGAACATCTTCATTTTTCTCATTTTTCTTAGTAGGTAGTGTATACCCTTTTTCAACTATACTCCATACTCTTAAATCATTAGATTGAAGAAATATTTTCATTCGACTCTTCCAATAAGAATAGTCGACGCCATTGAAAAATGGAGGTCTAGTACTAGAAGATCCCTCAAGGGGCATATCATGGTTTAAAGAAGCCATCCCTTCTCTTGAAGCGGTTAAGCTCTTTACACAAGAGTTCAAGCTCTGATACCACTTGTTGGACAGGTAGCTTCAATACTCAAGAGGGGGGGTGAATTGAGTTTAACAAAAACTTTTCGCAAAGTACCTCCTTTGATGTTTTAAAGACTATTTCTTCAATAAAGCGATTTAATAGAAAATAATCTAAGCGTAGGAGCAAGGAAAAGGAACAGCAAAGTAAATAAGCTAGTATGCAAAGACAATCTAAAAAGGCAATTTCAATATGTAAATAAAGAGATCAGAGTTAGAGAAATTGCAAACTAGATGTATCCTGGTTCGGTCACCACCACTGTGACCTACGTCCAGACTGAAGCAGCTCGATCAACTCTTTTCACTCACTATCAAGCTTAAGGGTGCTTGACAAACCACTACACCTTTTCAAGAATTCGGGCTCTTGATGCCTTACAACCTTTCACTCCAAATTTTCTTAGGAATTTGGTGACCTTTCAAGTGTATAGGGTTCACTCCCCTAACTACTCAATAAATCAAATGAAGGTGTTTAACAATGGCTAAGTACTCTCAAAGTACAGATAATACAAGTTGAAGAATAATGGTATATGACACTCTTACAAGAATAAAGCTCAAAGAGATTTTATGATATGAAGACAAGAATAAAGCAAATAGGATGAGAATTAATGAGCAATAATGATCAAAAGGTGTGTCCCATCAATGGGAACAGTAGCCTCTATTTATAGAGGGCCCCAAGGTTTATTTCTTATCCATTTTCGCAAACTAGCCGTTTTATAGCCGTTATTTTTGTCTCTGTACAGTGGGTAATCGATTACCATAGGTTGGGTAATCGATTACCATGAAGGGTAATCGATTACTGCAGTTGGGTAATCGATTACCATGAAGGGTAATCGATTACTGCAGTTGGGTAATCGATTACCAACCTGTCAGCAGGTTGGATTTTGCCCTTACATGGTTTTCTCTTGATTCAAAGACAGTTTCAAACACATGTTTAAACAGTTTATGAGTATTGAAAGTATATTTTCATGTTTAGAAATGTATTTCAATGTTGATTGATGATTTAATGCATGTACTTTAAAAATACTATGAGCTTTGTTCTTGTAAGGAATCATCTTACAAATAATCCTAAGTCCTATATATTATTTTGAGTTTAGACTTAGAGACTTCTCTTGAAGCTTGTGTCTTGATCTTGTTTGGACTCCTTTTTGATAGTTGCTCGATGAGACTTTCTTTCCATGCTTGTTTGTTATCATCAAAATCGTTGAACCTTTATGTCCTTTTCGTTGAGTGCATTGGTTCCACACTTAGGAGTTTGCCTTCCACTATGTATGTAACCAGCAGAAGTACTACATTAGCTAAAAAGCACGAATGCAACATTTTGGAAATGAATATGCAAACATGAGGATATGCGAATGTGGTATTAATAATGTAATGCACATTAATAATATAATTAAGGGAGAATTGAGAATATGATACTATTAGCAACTGAAAATACAATAATAAAAAAAATTATAAAATGATTTATTTTGGTCTTCAAAAAGACTTTATATATTTTTTACATATGCTTAAACAAAGTTAACAAAAAAAAAATTACTAACCAGACGAGTTTTTTGTTTTTTGTTTTCAAAACATATTTTTAGAACAAAATTATCAAGCAGAATTTTTTGTTTTCTAATTTTTAAAATAAGTTTACCAAACGGATTTTTTTTCTTCTTTTGTTCTGAAAATCAATTTTTAAAAACTATTTTACAAAAAAAATTAGAACACAATCAAACACAGCCTGAGTTTGTCTAAATCACGGTGCATCTCTATTTTTTTTTTTTTTCCCTTTTTTGGTTGGATATGTTATTAATTTTGGTTGGCATTGTTCTCAGGAAAATATCTAACGGTGTTGTTGGTTACTTACGATTTTATCAAAATCATAAGTAATTTATAAGTAAATCAAAATCAAAATCTAACAAATAGGGATTGAGAAAAACAAGCAAATAAAAATCAGAGTGCATGCCAATACAAGAGAAATAGACTTTTTACACACATAAAAGATGGAGGGTCCCACCTCTATTTCATCTCTTTGGGGTCTTACTTATTTTTTTATTTCTATTATATAAGATAACTCTTTTTTTATGACATAAGAAAATTATTTTCCATTATTTAGTTGAAGAATTTTTATTTTTGTTTTTTTTGCTTTTTAAGTTTCATTATTACTTTTGACTTGAGTCATTAATGGTTGATACGGTTTATTTGAAAAAATTCGTATTATTTTTGAAAATTATAATTTTTATTTTAAATATTGCAAACTTAAAAATAAGAGTTATACTTTAATACTACCAAAAAATAATAAAAACTATACACTAAATAATAAAAGTTATAAGTTAGTTAAAATTATCAATTTTATAATTTAATTTATAATTTTAAAATGAGATAATACGGTATTTAAAAAATATTATAAATCTTAGTTTTTTTTTTTCTACACTATAAATCTTAAATTTTGATAGGAAGAACTTATAAATAACCGAGGTTTGGGCTAATCATTATCATTATGGCTATTATTAGTCATAAAGCTTTGTAAATCTTCAACCAAAAAAACGGTGTATTCAATGCCTTGTTTCCATTCGTTTTAAAAGGAAGTAAATAAATAAAGAATATGATTTTTTTTTTTTTTTTGGCATTCAAAATTTTAAGTAAAATTAGACACCAATTGAGAATTATCGAAAAAGATTACAAATCCACCATCGAGATTTGTTCCCAAGTTCTTATAGGGTATGGATGAAACCATTAACTAACACTTCCCACTTTATAGGCTTATGATTTTTAACTGCGTTTTATAAGAGTTATGTTATAGGAAAATTGACTATGTAATATTGTAGAAATTCATTTTGCGTGACTTATTTTTTATTTATTTTATTTGTTTTAAAAAGTGTGGCCCCACAAAATATTGTGTGTAGGAAACTTTATTGTGTCATGTTGAAGGACAAAACGAAAACCCTTCTTAATTTTTAAGTAAACATAAAGGGCCGACGACCCAGTTTAAATACTCACTTCGTGAGTGTCTGGGGAAGGGAATACTCTAAACAGTCTTTCCCCTACTCTTTGTAGAAAGACTAATTCAAATCTGCGACCTAACACACCACGACAAATAAACTTACCGTTGAGTCAGCCCTTCTTTTTACGTAAACATAAATTCTTAATTTTTTTTATACAGCTATGAAATGCAGTACGACGAGGATGGGATGAGGAGTCAGAGCCTTAGCTATGCGAAATAAAAAGTTAAAGGTGTTTATCACATGTTACAACGTCTGAACCATATCAACCATTTGTTTATTTTCTGCAAATTTGACCAGTCCATTTTTAGTAATATGACATCAAATCTTGAACTTACTTGGATAAGCATTTTTTACTACTAGAAAAGTTAATTTGAATGCTAAAAAATAACTGAGTTAATATATTAATATTTTGACCCACATGAAGATAAAGTAAAAGCAAACTACTAATTAAGCCACTGAAATTAATCTAGTGATAAGGAATTTGAGTAATGTATATTAGATTATGTATTCCATTCTTATCAATATATCCAAAAAAAAAAACAAAAAAAAAAAACAAACTGCATCTTTTGAAGAAAGGATTTGTGTTGGATTATTAGTTATGTAAACTATGTTTGAAGAGGAAGACAAAAGCATCCTCACTTATAGTATGAATTCACAACCACCTTTACTCCTTTTGCCCAAATAAAATAAAATTAAAAAGTATTTTAAATGTGACCTGACTCACATAATTATTCTGAAGATAAATAAAATAAGGTCTCATGAGTTTAATATACTTGATTGAAATATTTACATATAAATCTTCAGTAAGAGTTTCAACAACTCTTGATGAAACTTTTTGTTTTCAATTTCTTTGTCCCTTCTCTCTTCTCAAGTCTAGCTTTTAGTGATTCAAGTGGTAAGTCATCTCTTAACTCCAAACAAATTATAATAAAACAAAAAATACCACTTCGTAATGATGAAAGCATAACGAAGAAAAAACACAAACTCATAATTTGCTTGGCTTTTGGAATAATTAATCATATTAAAAAAAAAAGTTAGTATAGTTTACTTTTCCTTTTCATTATATGATAAGCAAGAGGCTTAAAGTTAGCGCTTACACGTCAAAGATTCAAAGATTCAAAGAAGTTCTTTTCAATGATTTATTAATTATTAATTATATATCTGTTGACGCTCACCTTTACCCCCACCTTGATCTTTTTCTTAAATATTTCTGACATGGTCATGATGGTATTAGGATCTTCTCACTCTCTCCACAAAACATTTTCTGATTTGACCTCTCCTTTAATAATTAAAAAGGTCATATATATCTATTGTAACATGAGTGACAAAATTTCTCCTAGGGATACAAATTTATGGGATGCATAGGTTTGCTGAGTTCGTTTTTGTAGTAAAAAGTTAGTGTAGCTTCAACAATTATAAGGAAAAGTTACGATTCTAATAGTTAGTAAGCTTGCAATACAAAATATTTAGTGTTCCTTTCTATCTTTTGTGTTTTTGAGAATTATTTCCCTACGGTGCTTCCATTTTCGAATGAAGGTAAAGAATCAATTCAACCCAAAATTTTAAGGTGTTGGATGAAGATCTTTTTAATGGGATTATATTATTTTCTAACACAACCCCTCATACAAGAGTCCTTTGGACTTGAAGCGTGGATTATTGTATAGGCTCAATTTTTGGTTTACTTTATGCTTATTTAATTCCACAAGTGGAGGGTGCTGAGAATCAAACTTGTGACCTTATGGTCATGAAGCTTTGATACCATGTAAAGAACCAATTCAACCAAAAATCTTAAGGTGTTGTGTAACGGTAATGGAATATAATGTAACGGTAATGAAATATAACGGTAATGAAACGGTAATAGAATATAATAGTAATCAGTATATTTCAATAATTAGTACTTATAGCAGTGCTACTATAGTAGTATCCTTATTTTAATTCTTTAATTGTAATAGTATTTTCTTTTGTAACATCCATCCTTCATGGTTATAAGTAGGTGTGTGGTGTTAAGAAATATATCAGAGAATTATTGGAAATTCTCTTCTCTCTCGTGACTCTTTCTCTTTCAATTCCTTCTCCTCCTCTTCTTATCCTTTCTGCATTTCTTTTCTAATGTAACAACCGTTACATTGGTGCTCTCGTTGATGATCTCACCCTCCATGACTACGCACTTCTCACTTTGTACTCCTTCGTGGTCGACCTCTCCCACTTTGGCACCAACCTCCTCCCTCAGTGATGTTTCCCAGCAAATCAAGAAGAACTATGATGCCATACGCGCCACATGCGAGAGCATTAACCGCTTACTTCGGGAATGAATTGATGAAAATGAAGTCAAGGCTGCCATCAAGATTCAGAAGGCTTTCCGTATATACTCGTTGAAACGTTCTCTTCACCGACCAGAAGAGCTGATTCAGGAATCGAAGAACAATGATTCTCTAGAACACCGCAAGATCGCTTCTCTTCCACATAGTTCGTCACCAGTTCCGATCACCCCTGATAGTGAGACGATTATAAAGGATCTGGTTGTGATTGACGTGGCCGATCGTGATGACCAAGCAATAATACTACCCAAATCGGATTTAGTTGCGACTCTCCAACTCGTATGCCAGAGAGATTTCATTGGTATCAACATTGATAAACATGTTGCAAAATTCAAGGAAGATTTTTCTGGTAATTGCAATGAGATTAGTTTCAGCATTCCTTTTCATATACATGCTGGTATATCTCTTGTTAAGCATGCTACTCAATTCTATATTCACTCAAGCTTAATACCAGCTCCAAGGTTCGTCTTTGACCCCGGTGGACATGACATTCAACCTCGAGGACGAGGTTGGTTTGAAGGGCGATGGAATGTAACGGTAATGGAATATAATATAACTGTACTGTAACGATAATGAAATATAACGGTAATGAAACAGTAATGGAACATAATGGTAATCAGTATATCTCAATAATTAGTATTTATAGCAGTGCTACTATAGTAGTATCCTTATTTTAATTCCTTAATTGTAATAGTGTTTTCTTTTGTAACATCCATCCTTCATGGTTATAAGTAGGTGTGTGGTGTTAAGAAATGATATCAGAAAATTATTGGAAATTTTCTTCTCTCTCGTGACTCTTTCTCTCTCAATTCCTTCTTCTCTTCTTCTTATCCTTTCTGCATTTCTTTTCTAATGTAACAACTGTTACATGTTGGGTGAAGGCCTTTTAAATGATTTATATTATTCTCTAACAAAAAAACCCACGAAGGTTTAAGAAGTTGCATAAGTTTCGATAACAACTATCTTTACTCATAAAAAGAAAATCAATCCTCACTGCATAAGGTTACTCGACTTGCCGAGAATGTTTTTCCCCATATTTGAACATGTGATCTTATAATCATTAGGAGCAACTTTACCATTGCTTTTAATACAACCCTCCTTACTCATATCATTTGTATAACTCCCTATTGGCCTTTGTTGCTCGTCTTAGGAGTATATATGCACTCCCATGCAGTGTGAAACTGTTCCTTTATGTAGTAGTTGTACAGTTGTAACTAGTTTCACCCTATTCAGTTATTATTTTCTTTCTGTTAATTAACAAGTTAGTTTCTAATTCTATTATAAGGAAACTCATTATTTTTAACAACTCTCATCATGTACCTTAGCTACTATAAGTAGCTATGCGTCAATTTGTCAGATATCAATGAAAATGATCTATCACCAAAATATGTTTTTCTTTATCTTTTCTTTTAATATGGTATCAAAGCTCTTTTTATTAGAGCTATGATATTCCTTTCTTGTTTCTTTTTCGATAATGTGTTCTTCCTCATGGCAACTCAAAGCTCTCTCCGTGACTTCATCATTAACCCTGCAAGTCCACTCTTTTTGCATCCTAGCGAAAATCCATCCATTATTCTTGTCTCATCGCCACTTAATGGCAAGAACTATCATAGCTGGCCTTGTGCAATGAACATGGCATTGCTTTCAAAGAATAATATGGTAACATGGTGAATAATATGGTAACATGGTGATTCTGAGCTCCAATGATCCTTCATCCTTGTTGTGGTAATGTTGCAACACGATGGTCCTTTCCTAGATCCAACTTTCGATTTTAGAATCGATAGAATAAGTGGATCAAATACACCAAATAAGTGAATCTGATACCATATCTCAACCCAAAATCTTAAGGCATTGGGTTTATGGGTTTTTGCACTTATATACTCTTCACTTAGCCATTACCAACCAATGTGAGACTCATCACACTTGAATATCCCACCAGTCATTTGATTCTTAAAATGATTTAATGAACAGTTTGCTAGCGTAAGATCTCAAATCATGCTCATGAAATTGATACCCAATCTGAATGAGACCTTTTAACTTGTTATTCAATAAGAGCAACAATTGAGTTAATTATGGCCTTTGTGTATGTAAAGAATCAATTCAATCCAAAACCTTGAACAATTTCATTGTCTTTTTTGGCAATAATTGTGTCATTAAACAAACCAGATCCCATGAGACGATTGATCCAGCTGAATAGGAAAGTGGACTCTTCATTCTCATATATGCAATCTTCACATAGAAACCTTTCTCCGTGAGGTGCAACCCACGTACAGAAACCTTCCTCAAATAACATGCATCAATGACACAAGTGACTGTTCCACATTGTGACATATATATTCGACTAGGACATCTATAAAGTTGCCCCTTGGCATCCCCTCATCTAAACCTAATCAAGTTTGAGAACTATTAATATCTTTATATGGCCTCAGTCGCAACTATTTTCACCCTATATAGTTATATGGGTTTATCATCTATCATTTAACATGACTACAAAAAATTTCTTACGCACACAACATTTTGTGGGACTCGCAGCAAAAAAAAAAAACTCCGGCACGCAAAACGAATCTCTATAACATAACACAATTATTTTTCCTACAACATAACTCTTATAAAACCCTAATTATATTTTTCTTTCCGTTAGCCGCTCTCGTCTTGTACCTTAGCTACTATAAGTAGCCATGCTTCAATTCATCAAATATCAATGAAAATAATCTTTGACCAAGTAAATAAGTTTTTCTTCGCCTCTTCTTTTAATAGCTTGTATCAAGAATCCTTTAGTTAACTAACTTGTTTGAAATCCATTCTTTTGTGGATTAAATCGCCCGCAACTGAATAAGTAGCCATTATCAAAGATATTATATATAAATGTGTTCTATGCCTACACGTTTTAAGCACTTCATGATTTTGATCATGTCTGTCAAACTGTCAAGCGAGCATTAATAGATATTATATAACAAAATTCATTAGACGCATATCAAATTTGCTAGGCTAACAAAATAACTAAATATATTGCATCCACCACACGAGAATGAATTTCTTTATAATGAACAAGTCTTCGTAGTACAATGGCTCTCTTCGTAGCACACTCCACTTGTCATTTCAATCTCCAACAATGGTCTTGAGTTTTGGATCCTCCCAGCCCACTTTATCATGAGCCTTCTACTTCATATAAACCATTTTGTTTGGGCTTGCCTATTTGCGGGTCTCCTATAACATGTATTGATGGATCATTCAAGTAAATTTTGAAATATCAAATTTGTACTCATCTCAACTCCGTCCAAGTTCTAAGTTTCTTTTATGACGAGAGATATTTTCATTATTAAAATTTTTCACTACCAACTTATTATTTTTCTAATCACCATTAGATTAATATTTTCTCTCTCTTCAAAAACTTTTTAACATTCTCTCTTTAATCCAACGGTGATGTGATAGGTAATAAGTTAGTAGTGAGAATTTTTGGTAGTTAGAATATCCCACTCTTCTTTTATACAATATGTGTGAAATACTGTTGTCTATATTATATGCTTCAAATGTCATTTTCTCCATTGGATTCATGAATTTTATATTCCTAATCAACGTAGGACGTTTCACTATCATTTGAATTTTATTTTCATTATTCTCCCGTATCAAGTGTGAGTCTCATTATCAATAACCTCTCACAACTTTCAAATGGACACATTTATTGACTGTACAACGTCCGTGAGGTAATGATCATGAAAAGAGCATTTGATTGGCAGCCCAAAAGAAGATTCTACCTACTCAAATTTGCAAAGCCACTAAGGATAGATGGTAAAAAAATTAATTTATTGTTTTTTTAATAAAAAATTATGAAAAAATAGTCGTTTTGAAATTAATTACGAAAATATAGCAGTCAAACACGCCCTACGGGGGCGTGACTGGTTGGAGAGAGACACGCCCAAATTTGGGCGTGACCGAGAAGAGAGACACGCCCCATTTGGGGCGTGTTTCACCAGGTGTTGCCACGTGGCACAAAAGTCAACAGTTTGACCGTGAAACTTTAAAAGTCCATAACTTTTGACTCGGGTGTCCGAATTAGGTAATGTTTTTTTTATTCCACATAACTTTTCAAGATCTACGTAATGACACCTCATTTGACATATTTTGTCTCTCACAAAAAAATTGAATTTATAATAATAATATCATAAGAACGTTTAAACTCAAATTAATAATCAGAAAATCATTGTTATGATTAGAAACATTCATAATAAAGATCCTTATGATTTTGGTAAAAATATATCAAAACGACATAGTTTTATTTAAAATGACATAACTTTATAATCACGAACAAAAACTTAAAAATCATATCAAAACGACATAGTTTTATTTAAAATGACATAACTTTATAATCACGAACAAAAACTTAAAAATCAAAATAAAACGAAAAGCACTCACTTAACTTTTTAATAAGGATCTTTATTATGAATGTTTCTAATCATAACAATGATTTTCTCATTATTAATTTGAGTTTAAACGTTCTTATGGTATTATTGTTGTCAACAATTTTTTTTTGTGAGAGAAAAAATATGTCAAATGAGATGTCATTACGTAGATCTCGAAAAGTTACGTGGAATCAAAAAAAATATTACCTAATTCGGACACCCGAGTCAAAAGTTATGGATTTTCAAAGTTTTACGATCAAACTGTTGACTTTTGTGTCACGTGGCAGCACCTAGTGAAACACGCCCCAATGGGGGCGTGTCTCTCTCCTCGGTCATGCCCAAATGTTTACACCGTCGGATCTTTACTATGAATGTTTCTAATCATAATAGTGGTTTTCTGTTTATTAATTTGGGTTTAAACGTTCTTATGGTATCATTGTTGTAAACAATTTTTTCTTGTGAGAGACAAAATATGTCAAATGAGATGTCATTACGTAGATCTCGAAAAGTTACGTGGAATCAAAAAAAATATTACCTAATTCGGATATCCGAGTCAAAAGTTATGGATTTCCAAATTTTCATGGTCAATCTGTTGACTTTTGTGCCACGTGGCAGCACCTGGTGAAACACGCCCCATTTGTGTCTCTCTCCTCGGTCACGCCCAAATTTGGACGTGTCTCTCTCCAACCGGTCACGCCCCCCGTAGGGCGTGTTTGACTACTATATTTTCGTAATTAATTTCAAAATGACTTTCGTAATTTTTTATTAAAAAAACAATAAATTAATTTTTTTCCCAAGGATAGATTACATAAGATTATTAGAAAATCCACATGAAAGAGTATTTTGAAATCACGTAAATTAATTGCTAGTATATCCAAGACCTCAAAAGCAATCAAGGAGCTAGAATTAACATTACTTGCACCAAGTATAGTTCCCTATATGTACCTGGCAACACCTCTATATCAAGGTTGAGGGCATCAAAATTGTAAACAACCTTGGGATACACCACCCCAAAAGCTAGCTCAAAGGGTGGGAGTGTTCAAGGCCTTATAAACTCCACATTTGTTGTTCATCCAACCAATGTGGGACTATATATCTCAACACGCCCCCTCACACGAGAGTCCATTGGGCTTGAAGAGTGGATGATGCAACAGGCCCAACCTACCTGTGCTAAGAGAGTCCACAAGAGAAAGTGGGGGACAGCGAAGCTCTGATACCATGTAAAGAACTTTGGGATAAATACCATGTAAAGAACCTTATACCACCCCTAAAAGCTAGCTCAAAGGGTGAGAGTGTGCAAGACCTTATAAACTCCACATTAGTTGTTCATTGAACCAATGTGAGAGTATATATCTCAACAATGAGAGAAAAGGAATTCGTTAGTGGATTGGGCAGGTAGCTGTGACATCACTTGGACTGGGGAGGTTTGTGAAAAAGTTTCTGAGTAAGATTTTGAAACTACACAAATAAACAACCCGAGAAATTGTCCAAATGCAAAAATTGGTTTCTGGAAATCCTCATGTCAGTTGATAGTAACAGGCATCAATTAGTTGGTGTGTGCCAGCCGTATCATTTATACATGTTTCTACTATCTTAAGAGAACGATTTAGGCATTAAGTTTTCATGGGATTTCATAATCTCAGCCTTCACTCCATTTCTTCATTTCTGATCCTTAATACAACTTAGACAAATTGCACAAAGATTAAAGAAATCTATACTTGTCGGCTATTTTAGACTTCATTAACTCAACATAACATAGCTCTAATAAATGATAGCACATTACTCTTTAACATTAATTCACCTTCCATTTATTAGGTTTATGTGTGCAAAACATATTTACAAATCAAATAAAAAATATCTCATGACGCCTTATTGACATATGTTGGTGTGCATGACAATATTCCAAAAATTAAAACTTTATTTTTCTTTTTTTATGTTTAGTCTGGAAAATAGAAATGATTAGAAATAAGGGATAAGTTATTCTACATACCATTTTTTCCGCCTACCTTTACCTACCACCCTCCAATATCGTTAGATCAGAATCTCAACTAGATTTATTATTTCTCTCTCCTATTGAGATTCTGATCTAACGGTGTTGAAGGGTGGTAGGCAAAGGTATGCAGAAAAAATGGTAGGTAGAATAATCTATCCCTAGAAATAATATTAGATAAAATTGATGGGTAAAACATTTCTCCGGTCAATGGAGATAAGTTATCTCCGGTGAGCACAAAACGACGTCGTTTTGTGGTAGAAATCAATGTGTTTTTGTAATTATAATTTATTGCATGGTTATATTAGTCTTTATCATTGTAATTTTTTAATTTTATAACCCAAAACGACGTCGTTTTCGCCTCACTGGAAATAACTTTATCTCGTGTGACTGGAGAAATACTTTTTCCCAAAATTGATTTATATTTTATTTTAGACAATTAACCGGTTGCTGGCAAAAATAAAAAATATTTCTTTTTTGCTTTTTTATTTCATTGGCGAAAACGCTATTAATTAATTCACAATAAAACTATTAATTAAAACATTCTCTTTCTCTTTAGTTGTACACTACGATGTACTGACACTTCAAAAATTTTGACGTGTCGTGTCCGATACTTTTCGATACTCTCCGATACTCCAATACTCATTGCAGAGAGTTAAAAAAACGCTTCAAAGAATGCGTTGCATTTTATTTTTAGTTCCAACTATCAGATTCGTTGAATTATGATTACCATTTTATTAAGTTTAATATAAATATTTGAGATATCTTATGTTTCTTTACAAAATTATTGATTATTATAAGTTTAACTTCATTTTTTTGTTAAATTATTGAATATTAAATATAATATACACTACATAAATTAAAAATATTATTTAATATCAAAACGTGTCTTATCATGTCAAAATCTAATATTTTTTAGAATTAACATGTCGAATATCGTGTCCTTTGTCCTGTGACGATGTCCGTGTAATATAAGTTATAGAAATATGTTATTATGAAACATTTTTTTTCCAGATATTCTTGAGATAAAAATTTACTTCTTTTTAGGAAACAACACTAAAAATACATAATCCTAATCTTTATTATGTACATCCAAAAAAAATTTCAGCAAATTGGGTAAACAGTGAAAACCTTTTAGACCAAGTAATGAGATTTTGGAAGGAAAAGTTGAAACAGTGGTAGAATCAGAGTTTGGAGAGACAATTGCCTCCTTTAAGTTCGTGCAAATCTTTGTCATACCTTATTTAAATTTAAGAGAAATGTAATTTAACATAAGTTCGCTCTCTACACCCTCAAGTTTTGCCTTTGAACTTTTTTTCCTTATTATTTCTCGTGTATAAAAAAAAATAAAAAATTTTCAAATTAGATTATGAATAGAAACATAAAATGTCACACGTTTAAATTAAAGGAAATGTTATACTTGCTATTTCTTTTTTTATTATTTTTCCTATCAAATTTTAATTGTTAATTTCTGTTAATTTAACGGTTATAATTTATTGGATCACACATATTAATTAATTATTAATTTCTAATAAATTATAATCGTTATATTGACAGAAATCAACAATTAAAATTTAATAATAAGAAAAAATAATAATAAGTATAATCTCCTCCCTAAATTAATATATATTATATTTTATTTTTTTCCTTTACAAAATTTTCTGCCATTAGATGTGTTAACAAGTTTTGTGGCAAAAAAATTTATTTATTACAAATTAAATAAAAAATTACGCATTTAATGCAGTTTGGGGGTATTTACAGATGTAATGCGCACTGAGATGCCCTTCCATTGCCATATTTTCATCGTCGTCGTCGTGCATTTTCCAAGTCAGATCATTTTCATCTCCCTCAAAAAAGTTACCAACTGGAGACGCATGAGCGGCAGGCGAAGCTGGAAGACAGAGAAAATTTAAATCAACTGACCTCTGATTGATACATTGGTTGTCTTGAAGACATAACTTCTACCGAATTCTCTGATGCAGTTCACCAATGGTTGCGTTGCGTTGGATACGTGTAGGACTTTTTTCACCTTCGAAGATGACACCTCGTCGACCTTCTACCTTCTTACCATTGTAATATATCACAACACGAACAGAATCACGATTTGAACTCATTTTTAAATAGAATAAGAAATAAAATTTAAATACAAAATTAAAGATAAAGGAATTTTGGTGGAGAAGAGAGATATGAAGAGGTGTGAATTGAATGCAAGGGGTGGGGGAATATATAGAGCACATGTGACGCCATTTTTTGGGAGTCACATGTGATGCCCCAATGGGGCATCTCTCATGTAGGGGAAGATGCCCCATTGGGACATCACATTGTGCATTACATACGTAATTATTTGAAAAACAACATTAAATACGTTATTATTTGATTTAAATGTATTTTTTTAATTTTTTTGCCCAAGTTTTGTTTTGTTTTGTTTTTAGTATTATGTTTTAGGGTAAAGTGTGTATTATTTTAAAGGATGTAAAGTTGTGTCATTTTAAGAGAGAGAAAGAGATAAATAAATGAGAAGAGAGAGTTGATAAAAAAATAAATAAAGGTGTGGGTCCCACCTCATTGTGAGAGTAAAAGAATATAAGTTGTGTCATTTAAAAGAATAAATATTTTTCCCTATTTTAACCAGCTTTACCATAGTTATAGTAAGGGTTTATCATCTATTATTTAATATTACCATAATAAATTTCCTACACTTACACCATTTTGTGAAGCCCACGGCAAATAAAAAAAAATTTCAGCACATAAAATAAATCTCTATAACATAACATACGATCAATCCTCTATAACATAACATACGATCAATTTTCCTATCTGATAATTGTAACGATTCAACAAGACTAGGAAAGATTGACACCAGGTCTACATCAGTCGTACGATCCGGGTGGTTGGGGGTGGCAGTCTTATCGTCATGTGTACCTGCGTTTGGTGTATTTTCCTCATTTGGGAGTGCCGTTTGTGCATTGATCTCATCGTTTTGCCAGCCACAATTCACATATATCTGGCCCTCCTTTTTACACCTATGTCTAAAAGCCTTGGATTCTATTGTATTATATTTCAGATAATCTTTTGCCGTTTATGACAGCGTTTAAAAATTTCCCCCACCATCAACTCAGTCAAAATCAGGAGTTACGGGGTCATAAATTTAATCGTAGAATTATAGGGTTACTTTGTAGACCCAATTTTGTATATTTTTTTAGGGGTAAACAACCAATGTTATTATTATCAATAATTTCATCGGTAGATTAATTTTTTTAATCCAAAGATCCTGATTCTTACATACCCTAATTCTTTCCCCTTCTCTCTCTTCCATTCTCTCTTTGACTATGCCTCCTCCACTCATCACCAATGCCACTTCCCATCGTTGACGCTGAGTTAAATAATCAAAACAGAATATAATAAAAAAGATTGAAAGAGAAATATTAATATGGTATTTATCATAGTATAATTTTTTTTTTTTTATAACAATAATTTCAAAATGCCAAAGATTGAAAGAGGAATAGTCCCCCAAGGAAACCCCAAATGGTTAATATAAAAAAGAAACATGGGTAGAAGCAATTTTTATCGGTTTAAATTAGTTCTTCAATAGTTTTTATCGTTATCAATATCAATGGAGATTAATAGGTCCCCGAGGAAATCCCATTCGACGGCAGTTGTTACAATATCCTCCTCTTCCGCGCAGTTGTCGTTTGTATGTTTCTACGAGGAAACCCCAAATGGTTCAATTTTCACAGCGTATAGAGGGGTAGCGGCGGTAGAGTGCGACGGTGGTGATGGGCAGCTGCACAACGTCAGGCGATGGGAAGTAGCGTCGGTGATGAGCAGCGGCGGCAGCGGCAGATCGTACAGTCAGAGAGAGAGGGGAAGAGAGAGAAGGGGGAAGAATTAGGGTATATAAGGATCAAATCAGGATCGTCGGATCAAAAACCTAATCTAATGGTAAAATAATGGTAAAATTATTGTTAGAAACTCAACTTGGTTATTACAATATCCTATCCCATTTTTTTTAAATATAAATATATATCTATACGAAAAACTCAAAAAAATCAAATCATTAATCATTAAAGATTCAAAATTACATTTTTTTCATCCATAATTCTTTTTAAAAAAATGCAAAGACCGTCTCTGACCCGGGAGTCACAAGTTCAACCAAAAAGTTTTGAGAGTCAACATGGTTAACGTACATACAGAATCTAACTGTTGACCCGACCCTTCACATTGAATTAAAAATTACTTTATAAAAAATTAGAGCAATAATAAAATATTTTTCATATCTTAAAAGAATTTAATTAACATAAAAAAATGTAACGGCGTTTTTTTATTTAAATTATGTATATAAAGTCAAAAAAATATGTATATAATACAAATATTATATTTTAGATATGAACTCTCTGCTATACGTTATAATATTATAAATATTTTTATCATTTTTAACCAAAATTATCTTTGAAATATTTATATTCTTAAAGTAAAATCAATTACTTCAAACATGCATTAAATATTTGTCCATTAAATAAAAAAATCCATAATCATATACGCCAGATTTAAATAACACAAAAATGTATAGATTTGTTAACTAATTCATTAAATTTATAACTTAACATTTAAACTCAATCAGGCTCTTTCTCGATCGGTGGCAAGCTCAAGAAAATCTTCTCACCAGTTAGTTTGTGAGAAAAGTTCCGCATTAATTAATGGCTAAAACTTTTCTTATGCTGCATGTAATTTCATATCTTATGTCACTCAAACCTTTTTGTGCGGGTCCCTTTAGTTTAGTAAATAAAAAAATAAATAAAAAACTTAAAAAAAAATCTATGTGAGTCAACAGGAGATGAATTCTCCCCAGCAACCGAAGAGAATCATCTCCCTTAATTAATTCCCATTTTAGGTTAAATCTAGATCAATAATTTTTCCATATAAATTAATTCTTAAAATCATAAAATCCGTATCAATTTATTTCTTTTTATATCTCATTTTGATTATTTAAAAATATTGAATTACTAAGGTTTTTTTTTTGAAAAAATAAAAATTGAGAGCATGACAATTTTGCTCAGAAGAGAACTTGACCGTGGTCCCGGGGTCACGACAAAAGTGGTGAATTGAACCCAGCATTTTGATAATGGCCTTGTACTGAATGGCATATTCGAATACGAAACTGACTTAAAGCTGACACATAGCGGCAAAAATCAAGAAACTGGATCTGACAAAGTGAACACCAACAACAAACAGCTTAATGCTTATCGCCGCAATATGTTTTTGTCTCGGGTGCATGCATGAATGTGGAAGCCAGTGTGGCACGTAGCAAAATTCTGCCGAGACACAGTGAATCCTAACTCAGAACTTATCTACTCGGGGTTAGCCTCATATAATCGAAAAGGTATTTTGTTGGCCTAGATCATTGTGATCCTTTCCCAAAATAGAAAAAAATGAGATGAAGTGAGAAAAATAAAAATAAAAAAGGTAGAAATAGAAGAAAATTTTTCATTTATGATAAAGAAACCACCGGAACATATTAAATTTTTTCCATATAACACCATCGATTCATTTTCTTTAAGATGATATTTGGTTTTTGGAAGAAAAAAAATTATTTAAAAATCACGATTCTTAAAAATATATTGGGAAATGATACTCTCATGTTACATGAGACAATATTATTTTCTTACATAAATTCATTTTTCATGCCAATTAATTTTTTTCTTTTAAATATAAATTATAGGACCCACATTCAATTTCTCTCTACTTTTTTACTCTCCTAGAATCCTACAACATAAGAAAAGTAAAATCCAAATGTATTACTTAGAATCACTTGGTTTGGTTTTTATAACACTTATCGTACATGCCCTCTCAAGTCTCAATTGAACCCATTATAAAAAGGGACTATAGCCAAGGTTTGATAGTTTGCAATAACATGTTTTATATACAGTGAAGGTATATTATATTTTACCGATATTAAAATATTTTTTTATAAATGACTCAAATATCTAATAAATTAAAATTATTAAATATAAATAGAATTAATGGTTAAAATAAAAAATATAACTTATGTTAATGTAAAAGATAAACATTCTCAATGTATATATGGAATGATTATTCAACATATACATTCTCAATCTTAATTATTGGTTAATTTATATCTAATAATTTTAATTTATTAATAATATAAGTTGTTTGATTAGTTATGTGAATTAGGGGTCGCTCTTTGGGTCGACACTACACAAACACGAATACACTCAACATGAATACGATGCAAATTTGAAATCGGGTTAAAACCTTTAATGTGGACACGACCTTATTATTGTACGGGTGATATGATACGACATGAATAATATGCAAACTCATAGTGTGTTGTTTATTATGCGAATTGACAACCTTATTATTTATTATGTGGGTTAATAAAACATGATAAGGCACAAATAACCTATTTATGACACGACACCACATGAATAATTTGTAAAAATATTGATGTTGGTCAATTTTGAATTTGTGGGTTGACACACGACATGCCACAAATTTTCTCGAGTAACATTTTTACCAATATGAACATGATATAAATTTAAAAATAAATCAATCCAAATATGAATTCTTCCTATTCAGGGTGTATACAAGTGGTTCAACGGCTAAAAATAATGTTGAGATATATAGTCCCACATTGGTTGGATGAACAACTAATGTGGCCTTTATAAGGCCTTGGGCACTCCCACCCTTTGAGCTAGCTTTTGGGGTGGTGTATCCCAAGGTTCTTTACATAATATCAGAGCCTCGCCGTCCCCCACTTTCTCTTGTGGACTCTCTTAGCACAGGTAGGTTGGGCCTGTTGCATCATCCACTCTTCAAGCCCAATGGGCTCTCGTGTGAGGGGGCGTGTTGAGATGTATAGTCCCACATTGGTTGTATGTGCAACTAATGTGGCCTTTATAAGGTCCTGGGCACTCTCACCCTTTGAGCTAGGGGGCGTGTTGAGATATATAGTCCCACATTGGTTGTATGTGCAACTAATGTGGAGTTTATAAGGCCTTGGACACTCTCACCCTTTGAGCTAGCTTTTGGGGTGGTGTATCCCAAGGTTCTTTACATGGTATCAGAGCCTCGCCGCCCCCCACTTTCTCGTGTGGACTCTCTTAGCACAGGTAGGTTGAGCCTGTTGCATCATCCACTCTTCAAGGCCAATGGGCTCTCGTGTGAGGGGGCGTGTTGAGATATATAGTCCCACATTGGTTGGATGAACAACTAATGTGAAGTTTATAAGACTTTGGGCACTTCCAACCTTTGAGCTAGCTTTTGGGGTGCTGTATCCCAAGGTTCTTTACATGGTATCAGAGCCTCGTCGTCCCCCACTTTCTCTTGTGGACTCTCTTAGCACAGGTAGGTTGGGCCTGTTGCATCATCCACTCTTCAAGCCCAATGGGTTCTCGTGTGAGGGGGCGTGTTGAGATATATAGTCCCACATTGGTTGGATGAACAACTAATGTGGTCTTTATAAGGCCTTGGGCACTCCCACCCTTTGAGCTAGCTTTTGGTGTGGTGTATCCCAAGGTTCTTTACAAATAATATAAATTTTCTTATTCTTGTGCAGATATAAACAACTGAAAAATCACGATACACACGTGGAGCATTGAGTTTGGACATGAAGAATCATTTGGAAACATCACGATTACCCTGAAATTCCTTTGCTCAATGAAAAGGATATTATAATGATTGCATGGTCATGGTGGCATAATGGCATCTATATCTTTTTCATGGAGAGACATAATGGATGCTCAAGAGCTAATGCTCTCCCCACTCACTCAGGCATGGTCTCAGATTACTTTTGGCATGGATCACAGAATTGACAATTAAAGGGTGTGTGAAGACATTGATTCTCATTCTTTTTTCATGCATCATGCCAAACAAAGATTTAAAACATAAAGAAAAAGGTAAGATTTTTCATGTTTGCTTCTTAAACAACTCCTGATCAGAGCTACTTTAATGACAATTACGGCCACAATTTGGTTATTCCTTAGAATCTATAAGATAAAATATATGCCCCTTAAAACCGAGATATTCATGTGAGTAGTGATAAGCGTTGCTGGTTCATATCAGCATGGATTGTTTTGGTGACAGAATTATTACAATAGTGTTATACGTGTAAATATGTATAAACCTAGCTAGCCCTTTATATATGTACTTTTTTTTCTTTTTTTGGAAAAAATAGAAAGAGGTATTAATTAAAGCTTATAAATAATCGTATATTGAACACAATTTTCTTAAGGAAGTTCGGCTTGATTGTCGATAATATATAATCTATCTTATCTTGTATTAAAATTTAATTTAATTTTTATTTTTTTCTATACAAAAAAAAATTTATATTTTATTTAAAAATTATAATATCAAAGATCAAAGACTAAAAGTACATAATCATATAGACTTTATATTATGCTAAGAAACGATATTTTAAAAAAGTTTAAGCTATTGAATCACAATTAATTTTGAAAACCCTAAATTCCTAAGTTTTAACCAATTTGTGAATTTTATAAAATTAATGCAGGGTTCTAAACCTAATATAACCAGCTCTAATATGACATGTTAATTGATCAGTCTGAGAGGAGTTTGGTTTGATCATACACAATTGAGTTTGATCCAAGTGGCAATTGAATGAGGATTATGACAAGATTTGTTGATTTGCTATGCAGGATGGTATTTGCGAGATGATGATTCTGATGCTGGATAAGTCTAATTGTCTAGGACAAATAAGGTTAGATACATGCAAGGCACTCTGGGCTCTAGTCAGTAGTTGACTTATGAGCTTAGGTAAATTAGAAGAAAATGATCATACATGTGATTTAAATCTCTCTTTTATAGTAGCGACATGCGTTGCGACTTCGACAAGTGCATTAATCATAAAAGTACTAAAGTGTGCTAATGAGTACGATATCATTTCCACGAGGATTATGATTTTAATCACTAATTCGTTATTTACGCTTAAATTGGACAATCAATCAAGAGAGTTGAATGAAATTTGATACCGAATATTGTATGAAACCAAACTAAATAACAAAAAAGAAGGTAAATTTTGAATTACTTGACAATCAAGAAACGTAGTTAGAGATTCGACTTCCTTCAATTTCCCCTTTATATTCTGAATTATAATCTTAGTTAATTGCCTTTTTATATTGCCTATCAATTCCCCTAAATTAGTTAAAACACAACCCCTTGGCATTCTAACCTTTTACTCCCTTAAGAGAATCCTAAGTCCTTGGTGTTTCTCAAAGTGAAAATACAATGTATGTTTTGATGATTACATAGTGGCAACAACAAAAAGAGAAGAGTATTAATCAAGAGCATAAAGCATCAATCATATGTGGATATTGAAGATGTATGATGTAGCCACACAAGAAGAGTAATGACACATCAAAGTGACAAGATCATTGGATCAAGAGCAACAAGGAATAATTAGAAGAGCAACACCAAGATCAAAGACAATAAACCATAGACAACATCTAAGAGAAGCACTATGATAACTATGATGAAAAATGATCAGAACCAACAAAGTGTCAAGCATTGTCATATCCAACAAGTCAGAGCATCAAACTCAAGTAAAGTTCCAAGACACAAGACATAAAGCTAAGTCTAAAATCATATTTAGAATATATCTTTAGGACTTTGAATATATGTGAGGGTATATGGTAGATTGCATTGCACGAGCTCAAAGTTTTTCTCAAAGTAAACGAATTTTTCGAATTGCATCATCATGACTTTTATATACTTGAAAGAAATTTTAAAAATCCATGGAGAAAATCCTTGACATGTTTTATAAATTCAAAACTTATTTATCAAGTCAAGATCTTTCATAAAAAGTGATTGGAAGCAAGCTAGAACACATTTGAACTTAAAATTTGTTGTATAATTTTGTTGCTGCCTTCCATAAAAATTTTCGTATCCAAGATGATAGATTTGGATTTTGTGTTCTTCGTAAAAGTTGCAGATCTCTTATCTTTCCAACAATACCTAGATCACATCAATCCGACAAGTATAACTCATGTTATATCCAAAATACGAAACAATATTCTTGATGTCAGGTTGGGAATCGATTACCATTTGAGGTAATCGATTACCATTTGAGGTAATCGATTACCAATTGAGGTAATCGATTACCAACCATTTGGAAAATCCATTTGGTAATCGATTACCACTGTGACAAAATGCATATAATGGCTATAAACGGCTAGTTTTCAATGTAAACACTATATATGCATTCCCAATGACTCTAAAACGAATTGGGCATCATTCCTACACATATTAAGCATACTTTGAGAGCTTCTACACTATCATTTGCATATTCTTTCATTTCTTTCAAAGATCAAACATATTTGAGCTCATACCTTGGAAATTCATATACCCATAGTGCTTCAAGTTGTTTATCCACACTTTGAGAGTGTATATTCATTTCCAAGAAAATTTCTTCTTGTATTCTTGAGTTGAAAGAGTTATGAGACCCATTGTCTGAGAGGTAGCCAAATACCTAAGTAAATTTGGAGTGAATTGTAAGGTTACCAAGTACCGGTAAACTTGCAGATTGTAAGGTATCCAAGAACCCGAAGTCTTGGAAGATTGTAAAGGTTTGTCAAGCACCCGTGAAGCTTGACCATTAGTGAAAAAGTTGATCGAGCGGCTTCAGTCTGGACGTAGGTCACAAGTGGTGGTGACCGAACCAGGATATATTGTGTTTGCAATTCTCTAACTCTAAACTTTTTATTTCTAGCACTTTAATTGCTTGTTTGATATCCTGTATGTGCTAGTATAAGTTCTATAATCGTGATATATTATATGTTATGGATTGTTTGAATGCATTGATTAGTTTTTCATGTATCAAAGTGTGCTTAAAATGATTATTTAGAAACTATAAGGGGCTTTTGCGAAAATCTTGAAATACTCAAGTCACCCCCCCTCTTGAGTATGGAAGCCACATTCTGAACAAAAAGGATTTAAGCATTCATATCAAGAATCATAAAAATGGCACAATTGATATGTCTATTTCCTAAAATCATACAAATTAATGATAAATGAGTCAAACCAAATTCATACACCAACATCCCTGTTTGTTATGAAATGCCTGATAACAAGTTTGTTTTGAAAATATCACCTTTATTGTATCATATAGAACTAATACCCCTCTCTCGCTACGTTAACTCTCACCGTCTTCTCTTCTTTATTATCTTTTTTCCAATAACTCTTATGATATATCTTTATCTATGACAAGATGCTCTATAATGGCAGAAGAATAAGAAACAGGAGATATGTAGGATCATTCTAAAAGATATTATCATTGTATAATGATAATGTCGTACTCTAGCATGATAATTTATAATGATTCACTTGATTTTGGCATGACAAATGCTACTTCACCAATATCTTAAACTCCATATCATGAAAGCATAATGCATGTTTTATTTATTAATTTGAGCACATAAATCTACTGTTGCGTCGTAATGCACAAATTTCACCATAAGTTGGTGGATGGCTGTTTTGAAGTTATTTTTTTATTGCCATTAGGAAAGACATACAATCATCATTGATCAACTCTAAGAGTCAAATTTGAGTCGAACATTTTCCACACATGCAGAGTTCGAATTTGCAACAATGGTGCCGCCATTAGAGCGCTTAAACCCAAAATCCCCTGACGGAACATTTCCTACATTGCATCTTCTCCATATACTCTTCCCCTACTTATATCTAAATCACCGTAATTGCTATGCTGATTCAACTCTCTCAAAGCTGAATGCATGTATAAAATTGTCAACGTTTGTGACAAAATACATATCCGTCGCAATTTTTTCAATATTTTAGTGCAAATTCCATCGCAAAATTTACCGACGCCAATTTCGTAGCAATTTGTAATGTTTAAGGGTCCATTTGGTGCACCTGATAAGAAGGATAAGATAGGATAGACTATCATATCTTACTCTTATCAGTTGTTTGGTGATACCAAAGGATAGGAAAAACTTATCTGGTTCCTTATCCTATCCTATCCGTGATTCATGAAATTTATCCGAAGGGAGACCCTGGGTTATTAATTTTTCCTATAGGTAAAATTTATCCTATAGGTAATATTAATTTTTTTCCAACTCCATCATTGTACTCCTCTTCCATTGTCCAAATCTGCTACCACGATCAACTCCGTTAGCGGCTAGCCATGGTCCAGAACACTGAGAGCAGCGGGGGATGGCTTACCTTGGGCTTCCACGGTGGATTACTTCTAGGCTAGGGCTTTGTGCAGGGATTCAGCCATGGATGAAGAATCCTCTCACTGCATCTTTCTCTTTCTCTTCTCAAACCGCTATGGGTGAAACTCCTGTTGCCGCCAATTCAGGCATGGACGCCGTCCAACGCCGCCTCATGTTCGAAGATGAGTTTGTTCCTCCATCTTAATTTCATTCAGCCACCTAATTTGTTTTATTTTATAATAGTTTATTGGCGTTGGATTGGAGTTTGAACTTTGATGCATGGTGCTTGTTTTTCGTTTGACTTATGATAGCTGTGATTTAGCAAAATCGAGAGCCATTTCTCTGGGGATATGGAGATGAGATCTCTTCTCCAGAAATTTGGTTTTTTTTATTTAACTTCGTAATGATTTTAATTGGGAGAAATATTGTTTAAAATTGCAATTTTTAGAATTGTGTAAATAATTCTAAAATTAATTTTTCAAAAATTATATGATATTTTGTAAAAAAAAGTATTTTACTCTATTTATATCATGTCCTGATGATATTTGGTGCACCTCAAACACATGATAAGATAGCATAATCATATCAGATTGCTAATCCAATGCACATCAAACATAGGATATGATATGTGCTTATCCTGTCTATATCATATCCTATCCTTATCCAACTCTCTTATCCTATCCGTTCTTATCCCATCCTGTCTACCAAACGAGCCCTAAAATCCCATCATCGTCGCAATTTTTCATCCCCAGATTTGCGATGAATTTTTTCGTCGTAAATAATTCCCTCGCAAAAATCTGTCGTAAATTCACATATATTTACGACGGATGTAAAAGCTCTCGCTATCTGCGACAAATTTGGGTCGAAAATGAGATGATTTTGGTGACGAGAATATGGAGACGGAGGTTTGGACCTATTTCCCTCACATATTCGGTACCACCGCAACTTCCGTCGCCATTTGGATGGAAAGTTTTCCTTCACAAATTTTCGTCGCTATTTGCGCATCTTCTAGTAGTGCGTTACAAGTTCTATTATTGGACGAAAATATGTTGAAATTCATTCCAGATATTTATGTGAAATGAAGTGTATATATTGGTTTCAGACTCCATAACTTTGCGCCAATTGATTATGGGGTTTTCTTTAACTTATGAGTATTAGTTGGTAACTCGTAATTAATTGGAAGATTCCAAGTAGCACCATATTAGTGGGTTTTCTTTACATTAGGAACTTTATTCTAAAGTTTCGACGGGAAATGACTAAATTTAGAAAAATTCCTATCAAAGTCTAGATTAATGAATTTAGAATTGATAATTTGAATTGACACAAATTCAACATAAATATAAATGGGAAAATCAATTGTCCTACAACAGGAAAATTGATCCCTCCTGCAATAGACATAGTTTTTTGAAGTGAGTCCCATCACTTAGTAAAAAAAAATCAAAATATTTGGCACGAAAAGCGATGAGTGTGCAGGAAATAAATGCCTCCTTGCAACAGGAGGGACATAAGCCCCAATATAAATATCATTAACTAGGCCCTGACTTGAATAGTTATTTGTGTCAATATTATTAATGACACTAATATTATCCATTTATTATGTAAGTTGACATAACATAACAAACAAATCTTATTTTAAAAATAAATTGCATAAATAATCTATAATTAATAAATAAAAATACGATATATAAGATTAGATTTGTAATTATATAGCTGTTTAAATTAAACAGCTAAGCGTGAATATAAATACCCTTAACACAATAATATTTATTCTGGGCTTTTTGGTCATACTAGTTCAAAATGTAAAACGTTTGACTAAATTAAACTCGTGGTCAAACTTATTACCAAAACAACATGTTATTACTATCACCGCATTAAGACATGCAACATTTGCACCATGTTACACTTAATTCGAGCTGCTTTGAAGTGGTAAAGTCAGCACTGCGTTTGACCTTACAAAGACGCGCGACTACGACATTTATAACAAAAAATGGTTTTGTGAATGCCGCATTTGGAAACGCACTTACAACTGCCGAGTTGCGTGCAAGACAAGTAGGTTGGATGTTTTGTCTGTGTGATAAAGGGTCTCTTTCAGTTTTAGGAAGAAGGTTGTCCAATAGAACAAAAAAGGAAGAAGAAACAAGAAAGAAAACCACCCTAGTTCTGATTTTCTACTTCTAGATTATATAAGTTGCAAAAATCTTCTTGAGAAAAAATTTCCCTTGCTAGGTATAAGGAAAATTGTTTGTCCTTTTTTTTTTTTTTTTCAAAATAGTGCTTTGTTAGATTTGTGTGGATGTGAAGGTGAATGAGATCTTTAATCACTTTTCCTTCTCTAACTCTCATGAAGACATTGACTACTTTTCCTTCTTCTCGTATGTTCATCCTTTAAACACTATTACTCTTCCGTGATTCATGCTTCTGACACTTAATAACTCTTTCCTTTTTTCTTTTTTTGTTTTTAATTTTTTATACTGTTTCTGATTTGGTTTAACTTAGTGAAATCTATGACTCCCGCAGTTTCTAATTTATATTCTTGTTTACCATTTTCTCTGTCTTTGTGGTTTTGTTTTTGTTCAGCAGTGCTTCTAATATATTACTTCGGTTGAAGTTTTTTGGTTTTAGGTTCTCTTTGTGGAATTTTATGAGAACGATGTTGACGTCTGACACCATAAACACGTTAGTCTAGGTGGTGCATCTTTGTAGGGTCAAACGCGGTACTGACTCTAACGCGTCTAAACAGCTCGAATTACGTATAATATGATACCAGATGCTGCATGTCTTAACACGATGACAAATATGTCGTTTTGCATTAGTTTGATAATAAATTTGAACAAAAATTTAATTCGGTAAAATTTTTTAAATTGTAAACTAGTACGGTCAAAAAGCCTTTATTCTATCTCGAAAATTTTGGTTGACATGAACACAAATCCTGATTGACACGGTCATAGAAAATTCCATTCGTAGTTGTGTTCAATTCATATTATCATATTAATTAGGTTGAGAATTGCCGGCCCAAGATAGATCTTTATTTTAAAATTTCAAACAAGTTATATAATAGCTCTTTTATGGTTTAGGAAATTAGGAGAGGTTACATCAGTAAGGGTTCTTCATTAACAAAATTCAAGCTGGAAAGAAAAAAAAAAAAGGGGGAAAGATTCAAAAGTATATTTCAAGAAGGGCAAATTAGTATCTTAAATTGGAACAAGGAATAAGTCTAATAAGTAAATTATGCTAAATATAAGAAGTATGATAGGGATGTATTATGTATAAAATATTATTCTTGTATTTTACATGTGCTTTTCGCCTTTTACTTTTCTTACAGGAATACGTTTTTCGTGTTAAAAAAAAAAAAGAGTAAGATCGATTAAAAAAAAAGTGAATCCTATTTATATTTTGTGAATGTATGAGATAAAATTATCTCATAAAACATGATAAACACATTTCTCTATACTTATTACATAAAAAGTGTTTTTTTTTTTCTTTTTATTTACTCCCATAAAGAAAAGGAACGGTATAAAAGTATAAAAAAGAAATAAGGTTAAGGAAATAAAGTTGATATTGCTACGGAGTATCGCGGATGCGAAGGTATACACTCTCATTTCTTTTTCCCATTTTTTTTATTAATTCAATTCAAAGCGTTACTCTTGTCCATAATTCACAAAAAATGAGGGTCAATGCGTTTCAAGCTCTCACAGATAAACTCCGCTTATACTGCAGAAATAGATTATACTTATAATCTTTTTAGGATTTTTAACAATCATTTTATTATGGTTGGATAAAATCAAATTACGAATTTGATAATTTGATTTCGATCCAACACATGATTATAAGAGGAAAAGGCTAAAGAAATACTACGAATAGCCTCCATTTATATTATTATATCTTATATTATATATAAATTTAGTATTTTTATTATTACTATAAAATATTTTTATGCTATATTCACATAAACATGAAAAAATCCTATTATCTTTTTCTTTCTCATCTCATTATAATGGAACGTTTCAACGTGAGTGTGCCATGGAAAATTTTCTTCAGCATAAATAGTTTTTTTATTATATTATAGGATTTTATGTTTATCATTTAACATAATATAACTTCACTCTCCTACCCATATATTTAAGAAGTGAGATCCACATATTTTTCTTTCTCTTCTATCATATTACTTTCTCTCTCCGGTGAGAGTTGAAAACAATACTTAGATTATGATATATAACACTAATAAAACCTATTATATTATGTTATATTTGAAAACATCAATATACACAGCAATTACCATGAGTCCATGACACTGCAACATTAAATAACACTCTTCGTTTCATCCTAGAAAGTGTCTCCTCCTCTGTTTCTTCTTCACTTCTTTTTACTCATTTCCTTACTCTTTCTATTCTGTAACCTGTAACCGTTTCATTAAACAGTAAAATGGTTCAGTTTCTGTTAAAACCCATCAAGGTTCTCACCGGAAAAACCTCTCATCTGGTGACTTTCGTGGTGATTCTTATCCTCGGCATTCTGGGTTTCTATTCCCTGCATTCACCTTCCTCTACTTCCACTTCACGGCACGCGTCACGCTTTCGCCACGTGTTCCTCTCTTCCTCCTCTAACTCCACCATCTCCAACTACCTCCGCGACCTCACCATGCACCCTCACCTCGCCGGAACAAAACCAGCCTCCGAAACCACCCGCTACGTCCTCAACCACTTCAACAACCTCGGACTCCGAACCCGAACCGCCTCCTACAACGCCCTCCTCTCCTACCCCGTGCGCTCCTCCCTCTCGGCGCATTTTAGCGACGGCTCCACGTCGGATTTCATCCTCGCCGAACCGGGCCGGTCCGGACCGGAAGGCGTGGTGCCGCCGTACCACGCGTACTCGCCGTCCGGCTCGGCTCGGGCTCCGGCGGTGTTCGTGAACCACGGCAGGGAGGAGGACTACCGCGCCCTGGCGGCGCTGGGAGTGAACGTCTCCGGGTGCGTGGCGGTGGTGAGGAGCGGCGGGGGGTTGTCGCGCGGCGCGGTGGTGGAAACGGCGGAGAAGTATGGTTTGGCGGCGGTTCTGGTGTTCACCGACGGTGACACGTGGCGAGAGGGGTTTGAGCGTGGACACGTCATGAGGGGTGGAATAGGGGACCCACTGAGCCCTGGTTGGGGTGGGGTCAATGGAGGAGAGAGTTTGGATTTGGAAGATAGTGAGGTTTTGAAAAGATTCCCCAAAATTCCATCTTTGCCCTTATCTTCTGAAATTGCTGAAAAGGTCTTGTGTTCCCTTGGTGGTGCTCCTGTGCCCTTTGAATGGAGGAGTACCCTAAAGTCCTCCAATGTTAGGAATGTTGGTCCTGGCCCCACACTCCTCGATTTTAGTTATCAGGTTTTGACCAAAATTAATGATTTATTCTGTATCCAATTTATTATTATTGTTATTCATGTCTGTTATGGTATGGTTTCAATATTGAAAAAATGGGTTTTGAAATTTTATGTTGTAGAGATAAAAAGCATGTGGGACCCATGTGTTAAAAAAAATTAGATGTAGGACCCATGTTAGCACGGAAATCGAAAAGTGTGTAGGAAAGTTTGAATTTAAATGAGAAATATAAAACCCTTGAAAAATATATTGATTTTTTGATTTACATGTTTATATGTTTTTTAGGGTGAAAAGAAGGTGGCTACTATTGAAAATGTTTTTGCGGTTATAAAGGGAATGGAAGAACCTGATCGTTATGTTCTGTTAGGGAACCATAGAGATGCATGGACATATGGTGCTGTTGATCCTAGCAGTGGGACAGCTGTTCTACTTGACATTGCTCGTAGATATTCTCTTCTGTTGCGGTCAGGGTGGACTCCACGTAGGACCATCATTTTATGCAGTTGGGATGCTGAAGAATTTGGAATGGTAGATATCATATAGTGCTTCTATGGTTATAATGTGCTGTTATCACTTTAATTTCATTGCTTAGTGTAAAGAACCAATTCAACCAAAAAGTTTAAGTTATAGAGAGAGCCTTTTTTAATGGTTTATATTATTCTCTAGTATGCTCTCTCGTGAGCTCTCACGAGAGCTCACTGGAATTGAAGGATGGACAATGCACAGACTCTATAAGACTTAATTAATTATCAATTAAATGGGGGATGATGATGATCGAACCCGTGACACCGAGACTCTGATACCATATAAAGAATCAATTTAAGCCAAAGGCTTAAGCTGTTAGATAAGGTTATTTTAATGGATTTATATATCTCTAACACTTAGTTTGTGCTTTTGCTATAGCCAGATATGCACATTATCGAATTAGACGAGTTTGCTTTATTTCAATTATGGTGTTGCTTCCTGTAATATGCTTGCTAAATCAGTTTTATCCATTTATGTAGATTGGATCCACTGAGTGGGTTGAGCAAAACCTTGTTAATCTTGGTTCCAAAGCTGTGGCATACCTTAATGTAGACTGTGCTGTTCAAGGGCCTGGTTTCTTTGCTGGTTCAACTCCTCAGCTAGATAATCTCCTTCTTGAGGTCACAGAAAAGGTATTTGAAGTAATTATACGTGCATGATATATTATATTATTATTTCAAATATAGTTGCTCCTGGTATGTGCTTAATGCTGAACATTAATTGCCATATATGTTTATTTCAGATCAAGGATCCTGACACTGAGGGTACAACGATATATAAGAATTGGGCAGCCGCTGGTGGAAACTCTAATGTAGAGCACTTGTTTCTACTGGTCAATGATCTTTTTTGAATATGAGAAGTGATTTTTAGCTGTAATGTAAATGCTGTTTCACTTACAACTAATGTTTTTCCTTCATTGATTGCAGATTCAGAGGCTCAGTAGAGTTGATTCTGATTTTGCCCCGTTTGTGCACCATGCAGGGGTTCCATCAGTTGATGTGTATTATGGAAGAGGTACATACCTCATTGAGATGAACTAGAGGGTTCTGTATGACTTGTCGAAAAGTCATGCCAATGTTTCGAGTAGAATGATTGGTTCATATCACATACACACGTATGCATTTTCTGCCACTAAATTTTAATTTATTAATGTATCTTTTCGGCCATTTAGGAGGCTAGTCCAGGATTTGAAAGGCAGTTAGTTTCTGGTGAGGTCGATTAAGGTTCAATTTTTTTCATGGCTTCTTTGGTTGGGTCACTAGATCTGAGGTCATGGAATTCTGTCATGTTAATTGACGTTTTTTCATGTAAAATATGGCTCAGAACTTCACTGGTCCTTGTGTTTCTGGCTATCACCATTAAGCGAATTTCTGGAGGGGGAAGAATTGCATAGAAATGATAGTGAAGCAGGGAGAGAGGCAAGAGTGAGAGATTGATTGAGAGAGAGAGAGAGAGAGGAGATTTAGAGAATGATTTAAAGGAAGTAATTTTTTCTTCTTTAATCCATAATGCCATTGTTGCCTTTATAGTAAGGATTTGAAATACTAAAAGGTAAAATGCCAATGCATACTAAAAAGGTTAAGCAAATAAATGCTAATTCTAATTGATACTAAATACCAATCTAATCCTTCTATTGATGGAAGCTTCTAAATACTAATTTATACCACGTCAAGACCTTGGTGCGTAACATTACTTCCCCAGGGAGATGTGACTTGTCCTCAAGTTGAGACACAGCTTGTGAATGGTTCAGGTGGGTCTAGTTCGACGGGCTCTGGCAATAATGAGTCATCCTCAATGTTGCTTTTGAGGGTGGTGGCTGAAATGGCTGGTTGCTGAGGCGCGGCTAGCTGAGTTGACGCATACATATGTGCCAACGCGAATGCATCATGCAAGTCCATAGGCCGATGAGCCTGGCCTGCCATGCACACTCGCAATTGCAGAGATAAACAAGCTGCACAATGCTCTTGAGATAGATAACCGACCTGGCTGGAAAGGTTGTCAAAGGTGGCTTGGTAATCGAGGATAGATCAATACGAGACATCTTGGCAAGGAAGGCAGTGAGATCCTAATACTCGAAGGGACCAAAGCTGCGACATATAGCCTGGTCAAATGCATTCCAATTTGGTAGAAGTTTTTCTGCTGTCAATTCCTAATAGCAAGTGGTGGCGGGAGCGTTGAGGTGTATTGCATCTAGCAATAGGTGATCGTGTGGGTGAGTATGGTAATATTGAAAATAGAGGCTAACCCGGAAGAGATGCGCGGAAACATAAGGCATAGTGATGGGCTATATGGTGTTGTCTTGGCTGTAGTGGTGGTTGTTAGTGGTCTGCAGCCTAGAATGCCTCTTGCGAATGGGTGGATGAGAGGGAAGAAGTGGGGATTCCAGTTAAAGAGCCGCTACAAGATGCTGGTCACATTGGTCCAAAAGTGCTATGAGGCTCTCAACTGTTAGTTGATTTGCTTGTGATGCAAGTAAATCTTGGTGCAATTGTTTGACGGTGGCAGCCGTGCCACTGGCTAGTTGTTGCACTGCTTGCAATTGAGTCTTGTACTATTGAGAACAGGTTGCTGGCATGATTGAGGCAAGAGTCGATGAAAGCACTTGTTAAGTGAATTTATGGAGGAGGGCAGAACTGCAGAGAATGAGAGATTAATCGTGAGGGAGAGAAGAGATTGGGACAATGAGTAGAAAGAAGTGATTTATTTTTCTTTATTCCACACAGCCATTGTAGCCTTTATAGCAAGTATTTGAAATAGTAATAGGTAAAGCCAATAAATGCTAATGCATATTAAGGTAAACCCTATAAATGCTAATGCTAATTGTTACTAATCAGGACTAATTAATACCAATCTAATTCTTTTATTAATGTTTGCTAGTAAATGCTTATTGATATCACGTGAAGACCTTGGTGTGTAGCAGCCCGATTATAGGATATTTATCTAGCTTTAATAATTTTGTAGGAGCCATAACTATAATGATCAATCCCTAGATTCTTTAAGCTTATAATTTTTTGCAATAAAAAAATTAGATGTTTGTATTCTGTGTGCTTCTATATGCCAATGTCTATAATCTGTCATTTATCTATAGCCCTGGCCCCTGGGTATTCAATAATGTAGTGTTTTTTTTTTTTTTTTTCCAGATTTTCCTGTCTATCACACTGCCTTCGACTCCTATTCCTGGATGACTGTGTCTGGAGATCCATTCTTTCAGCGCCATGTGGCTGGTTAGATTTCTTGTTTAACCCCTTGTAATATGCATTTAAAAGGATTGTTTTATTGTTCAATAGCTTGTTAATCCATGTGTCAATATATATATATATATTTTCTGTTCTTTGTTGTATCAGTTGCTGGAATATGGGGGCTTCTAGCCCTTAGGCTTGCTGATGATTCCATTATACCTTTCAATTATCTTCCTTATGCAGATCAGTTACAGGTATGCACATATCTTCACTGAGTATTTTAGTTAACTTCTGGCTAAGTACTGTCTTTTGGGATAGGAAGTTGATTATCAGACCAGCCAAGGAATTTTATTGAGAGGGTTAATTGCAAACACCAGTTTTGATACGTTCAAATACAATTTATAATAATTCCCTTAAGTTAATGGTATTTATTATTTCATTTTCATCTATTGCATCATTAAATTATTATAAATTCATAAATTAGTGTCTTAATCATCCATAATATTTTTCTTGGGTACACCTGGAAGTTGTTTCTACAACTTGAACCTAGGACCTCTATCCATCCTAATAAATTGAACTAGGCTCAGGATTTGTTAGTATTAATATTAATATAAAAATGAAATGGGCAAGCTATACCTAACCGAATTGAAAAATAGTAGATTTCTATTTAATAAGGATGAATAGAACTATAGAAGGCTAATATATGGCTGAGGCAAAGAGAGTGAAATGTGAGGTGAATTGAATTAAGTTCGATCAATGTTGATGTTGCATTGCAATGGCTGCCATCAATTGCAAAGCATTCATTTATCATTTTTGACTATATAATCTTCCCCTGCTTTGACAGGTGTACAATAACATATTGAGCAATTTGTTAGATGAGCGGATTTCTCTACATCCACTGACTATCTCAATTCAAGAATTTGCTTCTGCTGCGAAAGAAGCTGATGATGAATCAAAGGTAAAATCAGAACTGCAACTGGTGGTCGTGTATTGATATTATTTAATATTTAAAACTGCCATCATTATCTTCTCATATATGTCTTTGTTCTGAACTGCAGACTCTGAGATCGCAAGAAGCATCAGATCGTTTTTTAGATATGAAAAAACGGGCATTGAATGATAGACTAATGCTTGCTGAAAAAGGCTTCTTGGATGCGGCTGGACTTCGAGGAAGGAAATGGTTCAAGCATCTTGTGAGTTGTCTGCCTTCAATGTCTTTAAAATGCTGATTAAAAGTTTTCATGAACCAATTTGAAAAATGTGATCTCTCTTATGACTTAATATAGTCCAACGGCTTTGTGGAAACTTCCATCATCATTTTGGAATTGAAAATCTTGCTGTAGACTTGATGATTATATTGCTTGCTCCTTATCCGCTCACTGTTTCTATAGTTTGGCAATTATTACTTACTCAAACTTGTAGTTTTGTGAAATACAAACGGAATGAGGGATGATTAATTTAGTTGCTTGGAGATCTAGCAACATTTCATGTTCGTGCATTCTTGTCATTCATCCTTACCAACATCCAAGTTCGGGGCAACATAGTACTTTTTTGTTCTTCATCAAAATGTGATTTTTATTGTGCTAGGGTGTGGCCTATATATTGTGCCTGGATCTTCTAGACGTTATATTAGATTTGATGCTCTCTTAATAAAACCACTCCCCATTACACCCGACTAGCAAGTGTGGGGTAAATAACTAATATATGCTCTCTTAATATACTAGTTATCTGTTGAAACACACATGATTGTAAGTTCATGTTAAGCACCATACTTGCGAGAGATCCCCTTCTGTTGCTTGATATTTCTTCATTCAATTGATAAGTAGTTTACTTTGTATTATTGCATTGTACTAGTCTATCATGCTTGGTATCGGGAGATAAACAACACTTCTTGTTCCCATGGACAGGTTTTTGGACCTCCTAGCGATCATGAAAGCAAATTGGATTTCTTCCCTGGAATCGCTGACTCTATGTCTAGGGCGATCAAAATGAGTGAAAAAGAAAGACTTGAAGCAATTCAGCATGAGATCTGGAGGGTTGCCAGGGCTATTCATAGAGCTGCTTCAGCACTACGAGGAGAAGTGACATAAAACTAGTAGAAAAGATGGAAATCTTTGTCTTTTACCGGTAAATGTCAGTTTCTTTTTGTCCAAGAGCATATATTAGTCCTTAGGTCCATTTTTACATGTATACGTACAACTGTACAAAGGGCTTGTTCATTGCTTCTTGGTTAGGAATTTACTTATTTTATATGGGTGTAAATAACTTCTCCATTTTGGCTAGTTTTTGTTTTCCTTTTAGGATGTACTAAAAAAATGTATTATATGCTTTATTGGTAGGTAAATATTTTTTTCTATGTGTCTACCTTAAACCAATATTTTGAAAAAGAGACAAGTCATTAAACTGGTGAGGAATGCTTTTCCTTTTCGGATTGTATAAAGGCTTTAGGGGGCGTTTGGTTCATGGTTTTTAAATATATGTCCATGCATCTGACTTTGGGAAAGTACCATGTCCCCATTTGGTAGAGAGAAACCAAATATTTCCCTTGCTTTCATATTTGCATAGCATTTCAGAAAACCACCTAAAAAATGAAATGTTGTCACGGTTGAGAAAGACAACATGGAGGTGGTATTTCGTATTTCACTAGATAAATGGCAATTAGGGCAACCAACATCAGACAAAAATACTCTCATGTTAGCTTGCTTCTCTTCACTGTCTCCACCATCTGAAGCTTTAACTGGAACAAATTTTAGCAGTAGTTCCACCATAGGCCTGCAATTTCTCTTTACTTCTCTGCGTAGAAGACCCATGTCTAACAATGCAAGCTCAACAGAGGTATACTCTCCTGTATCAACAACACCCGCAAAGATAATGTCCAAGAGTTTCTTTATCACAGCACACCAATCATGGCCTTTTGACCCTAGTAATGTGATTTTTAAAAACTTTGACCGAAATAATTTCTTGATCAAATGAAATACCAATGTAATGCATACGGACGCGGTAGGTGAGGAACCGTATTAAGACACGTTGGAACAAGGAACGCGTTCTATGTATTCTGAAACCCACCATACGTGAGAAGGAGAGCTGCAAATAATGGGCTAGGACGCGGCACACATGTAGCCATGTATCAATTGAAACGCGATCCTCTCACTGCCGCGTTCCAAAGGCGGTTCAAAAAACCAGTCACTATTAATTATATGGGCAATGTTTTTTTCATGTTATTCGAGAAGAGGAACTCTCCTACACACTCAAATCCATGATGGGACCCACACATAAAAAATAAAGAAAATAAAAAAATCTATTGCACGCAAAACGGACTCTCGCTAACATGAGAATAGAATTCTCCTACCACCACATAAGAATTTTTTTTCCCTAATTATATATTCAAAAAAGCCATTCACAAAAAATTAAGCAGCTTTCATTAGGGAGAGGAAGAAAACACAAAACAATTTAAATCCAGCACGATTGATATTGAGAAGAAACTCCAAAGAAACAAAACTAAGAAGATTATAATAAAAAAAAAATTCATAAGAAAGAGATCAACACAGTAATTACAAAGAGTATTCAGCTAGGAGCGTTGTATCAATTGCAATTTTCAGATTCTGATTACAAAATCCCTAAACATAGATAACATCGTATGTTTTATGTGGAGCGTACTTTGCAGCGGAGAACTCCGGCCTCAGCCTTGCAGAGAAGAAGTAGACGACGAATGCCTATGTACTCGGGATCGCCGTCAGCAGTGGCGGAACACCTCCGGATCTGAACTCTTCTCGGTATTGTTGTCATTATTGTTGTTGTGGTGGTGTTCTTTCTCTTCCGGTTCTGATTCGCTGTCGTTCACGACGGCTCTCCTGTTCTCCGGCGAACTTTGGCGACACGCCTGAGGTTCGATTCGAATATGAGAGAGAGAGCTTGAACTTAAATGGAGACCTCACCAACCAGTGATCGGTGGAGAAATCGGGGAATATAATAATAAATAATAATCACAAATCGAAAAAGAAAACTGAAAATACCTATTTCTATATGTTTTCCGCTCTTTTTTTCTGCTTCAGGCTCCAAAGTATCGTTTTACTTCAGAAGGCAGTGAGAGAACCGCGTTTCAAGGATACGCTTGTGGACTGCTATAGGCTGATGAGACGCGTTCGGACAGGGGCCGCGTTAGGTCCGATCCGACACCATTGATACGCGACTGCATGTGTGCCGCGTCCTAGCTTTCAGAATACAAAAAACGTGTTCCTTGTTCTAACGCGTCTTAATACGGTTCCTCACCTGCCGTGTCCTTATGCATTATATTGGTATTTCATTTGATCAAGAAATTATTCCGGTCAAAGTTTTAAAAATCACATTACAAGGGTCAAAAGGCCCACTAATCATAGTCCATGGAGAAGCCAACAAGCCATGTGAACCGATTAAACTGGAAGCGATCTTGGACAAATGCCATGGGAACTAGTCTAACTTTCGTACGATTTCTGTTACGAACCTTGAGGTCACCACCCCAAAAGCTAGCTCAAAGGGTGGGAGTGCTCAAGGCTTTATAAACCCCACATTAGTTGTATTGGCAACCAATGTGGGACTTGTAACATTGCCACCCCCATTAAGGGCCGACGTCCACGACCGCTTTCACTCTATCGACACTGACCCGACGGTAGCCCTTTCCCCCTTTGGGGCGGCTTCACTCACCTATCAGTATTCAGTGCCCAAAGACACCTTAATCCAGCCTATAGGTAGCCCTTTCCGTAACCTCAACTCTCAATGAAAGCACCAATTGTTACGAACCTTGAGGTCACCACCCCAAAAGCTAGCTCAAAGGGTGGGAGTGCTCAAGGCTTTATAAACCCCACATTAGTTGTATTGGCAACCAATGTGGGACTTGTAACAATTTCTATGAAGGAGCCAACCCATTTCTTGTATGAAATACAAAGCTCGAGTCTTTTCTTCCATTAGTTTGGTTTTTATCTGGATGTCATCAGTAGTCTCGGCTGCCTTAATGACATTCGCCAGCCTACAGATCTTTAAAAAAAGGGTTTTATAAGAGTTATGTTGTAGGAAGAGTGATTCTGTAATGTTATAGAGATTCGTTTTGCGTGAATAATTTTTTTTTTTTGCTTTAGAAAGTGTGGGGCCCACAAAATATTATGTGTGTACGAAAATTTTTGGTGTCATGTGACATGATAGATGTAAACTCCTTAAACAAATTTCTTGCTTTGCTTTTATTTTTTTTAAACAAATTGTTCTGGGTGTTCCATCAAATTTTCCTATTTACGGATATTTGTCTCCCAAAAAATTAGTTTCACACTCATAACGGTAACTCACTTTCAAAAATTAAAAAAAGAAGGGGTATTTTAATATTTTTAATTAATTTTTCCGTCAATATTCTACTTACAATGAAACTTACATTTAAAAAATTTAATCCAATTTCTCAGGTCTCAAGTAGCGATAAAATTATTTCTTTGTATGTGTGTGTGTTTTAACAGAAGAGATAACATGTTCATCCCACGAAATATGAGCATCTCGCATACCTTCTAGTAATTCCAAACAACAGCTCAGGGAAAGGAATTTGCCAAAATTAGCTGCACAGAAGAACTTGACCACCAAATCAGCCAATGGCTGGATGTCAACACCAACTTGCCACAAGCCTATTTGTACATATCTCACCCACATCATAGTAGAGATGTCATTTCAAAGGATGTGATTTTAAAGGATGCAATGTTGTCTCATTTTAAGAGAGAGAGAGAAAGAGATAGATAAAGGAGGAGAGAGTTGATAAAAAAAAATAAAGATGTGACTCTCACCTCTTTGTGAGAGTGAAAAAAGATATAAATTATATAATTTAAAAGAAACACTCTTCCCTACAACTAAAGAATTTATGGCATTTATATTTCATCTCTTATTATAGAAAAGAAATTTTACAACAACACTTATTTATACTACATCTGCCGCCGGATCCGAGAACTTTTTTATTATTTTTTAAATGCCAGAATTTATCTGCACCGGCAGAAGAAGTGGTGAACCCAAAATTTATTTGAGAGAGACACAATTAAGTGCAAAATGACCTTGAAATATTAATATATTCTTGTCGATAAAAAAATAGCAAAAGAGCACGTACAAAATAAGCACACAAATACGAGAAACGAGAGCGCGCCAGGTAGGGGTCGAACCTACGACTTTCTGCTTAGGAAACAGACGCTCTATCCACTGAGCTACAGGCGCTTATGATTTTGGTTGACCTACAATATTATTTTATTATAAAATATAATACTCCTAATTTATATATACATTTTTTTTGGGTAAGCACTCCTAATTTATATTTTATCCAATCTAATGTGTAACGGATGAATAGATGATGTTATTAGCAGTTTCTAGCATGCAGCTCATTCCTTTTTCAGAGATTGTAGCATTTTTGATGGGATGTTTATTTGTAATTGGAGATGCTTTTAACTAGGGCAAAATCGAGATATTAATCATATTTATAACAATTTTAAGAATGGACTTGGATGGAAAAACTTATGAGGAGTTAAATGATAAAAAATAAACCATCAAGGGATAAGTGATTTTAGATGAAACCATAGGGGTATTTTGAACTTTTATCTTGAATTAAATAGTGATACTGGTTACCTATGCTCTTGTTCTCACATGGAATCAACCATTGCAAACTGACACCCCAATTCATAGTTGGCATTATTTAACAATCAAATGAGACAAAATTTAAAATACTTGGGCTTCAAGCAACAATGGATTAAAAAACAAACGGTTTTGATGAACTAATAAAATTGTAACCCACAAATAAACCATTCATTAATTACATAGGAGTCTCCCTACAGTAGATTCATACATAAATGACACGAATTTATATTTCCCCATATCCTAGACACTGAGTCTTTTATAGCGATTTCAATCTTTTCCTTCAGCCTCTTCTTTTTCATCTTTAGAACTTCCACATCCCGCTTCCTCTTTTTCACCAGCTCAACTATCTCAATTATTAAGCCATAAACTAATGTGCAAAACTAATGAGCATCTCTAATCAGTCACAAAGCATTAAAGCTTGAAACCCTAATATTCTTTATTGCCTTTGCGACTTCTCATCTTCATCAATTGATTCTCCCCAAAACTTTTGATATTCTTCCATATAAACCAAGGGATTTATACTTCTTATGTCACATAAGATAGAATATTTGCAACACAGGCCTCATTGGAAAATTAAAAATATTGGCACGTAAAACGATATGAGTGTAACATAAGAAAGCTATTCTTATGTTGCATGAGAAGTATAAATCCCATAAACCAATTGACATAGAAAAGCAAAAAGAGAAAACCGTATACTATTGATGAACATCAGGCCAGCTAATATGATAAAATAAAAAAAATGCACATATGCAATAAATCTGTTGCTATTTATTAGCATAAAACGCGAGTGCTGAATAACAATGTTAAACCATTCTTGTTATTTCAATTACCCATGCCTTGCTATGATTTTTTTTTTAATCTTTTGACCTCAAAATATATGACCCCAAAGACTAGCAAACTAAATGAAGAAACCTCACAACTTAACCATCACACACTAAGCCTCCATGTCCATGTTAGTGTCATAGATAATGATATAGAACTCATCTTATGATCGGAGAGTGGAAGCTTTACTCAATCAATAGGAATCTAGTTGATCATGTACTATCCATAGTATACAGTATAGTTTGTAAAAATGTATAAAGAAAAAGTTTGTAAATATAACATATCCCTAAAAGATTAACAAATTACTGGGTCAACTATATACGCTCTTGTCCTCAGAGTGATTCAACCATTGCAAAATGACACAACAATTTGTGTTTCACATAATTTAACACTCAAATGACACAAAATTTGGAATACCTTGGGTTCAAGCAAGAATGAACAAAAAATAAACAGTATTGTTGGACTAATAAAATTGTAACAAACAATTTTAAATAAATTATTTCAATCAATAGAATCATAAATGCCTAGAAGCACATTCAATTATTCACCAATATAAATTTCATTGGTTGAACATAGTTTGCCTACAGTAAGTTAGTAAATAAGTGGCAACAAGTTTAGACTCCTCCATATCCTACTAGTACAGCATCCAGAATTTCTTGTGCTTTCACCAAATCATTTATAGCAATTTCAATATCTACATCTATAGCAGCCATCTTTTCCTTCAGCCTCTTTTTTTTCTTTTTTAAATCATCCACATTCTTCCTTCTCTTTATCACATGCACAAATTTCTTCAAATAATTAAACCTATCTAAAGCAGATTGAACATGGGGCTCAAGCCATGTCAAATCAAATCCAAATGTCTCGAGTTCATTCCATAAAATTTGAAGATGTTCACGATCATCATCATTCATATCTTTCCCCTTTTTAGTATTAAGATAAAATAGAACTCGACCCAAAGCCGTGAAAGCCCATTCAGTAAACCTACGACTTCTCTTCTGTTGGCATTCAATAAGTGATGGATGGCGGGAGCATACTTCATCTAACAATGGAACAAAAGCTTTTTCAATTTTCCCTAAACCCCTAAAATCCATGAGCTCACCAAATGAGGCTGAACGGATTCCCTTAGCTTGGTCTACTTGTGCAGAATCTGCTGAAACATCAATCTTGCTAACTGCTTGGTCTAATAGATTCTCATGTTCTGACTTGCTAGCAAAAATCTCAGCTTCAATTACACAAGTATCATTCTCAATAAACCCCTCGCAACAATCACGAAGTTTAGCTAAAGGTATGAATGATTTGAAGCCCCGGCCATTCTCTTTTGCATTGAACAAGTGTTCAGCTTCTGGAAGGACGAAATATCAAAGGTCAATTGTGTTAGATTAAGGCTAAAGCACCATTTTAAGGTTTTTGAACAAAAGAATTACCCGGTTAAAATAGATTGGATAAGTTTTTCCAAAGTAATGCAGTCAAACATGTCACTTATGCTGACGGGACTAGTCCCGTCACTGATACTGACGGGACTCGTGCCACGTTAGCACCACGTAGGCAGTCCAATTACCGTAAAGCTTCGGAAGGCCATAACTTGTAACTCGGGTATCCAAATCAGATGATTTTTTTTTTGATTTCACATAAATTTTCGAGATCTAAGCAATGACACCTCATTCTACATAGTTTGAATTTATAACAATTGTACCACAATCACAAGAGTGTTTATCCATAAGATCTTCAAACTATGTTTATGGGAGATAAAATATGTCAAATGAGGTGTCATTGCGTAGATCTCGAAAAATTATGTGAAATCAAAAAAAAATCATCTGATTTGTATACCTGAATCACAAGTTATGGCGTTCCGAAGCTTGACGGTAATTGGACTGTCTACGTGGCGCTGACGTGGCACGAGTCCGTCAGTATAAGTGACGGGACTAATCCCGTCAGCATAGGTGACATGTTTGACAGCATTACTTTGGAAAAACTTATCCAACCTGCTTTAACCGGGTAATTCTTTTGTTCAAAATCCTTAAAATGGTGCTTTTCCAGTTAGATTAATGATGACGATTCTAAAGCGGATATATGATTACAAGTACACGCTTAGTCACTACTTAGAGTAGAGTTGATCCCAAAAGACTAACTATAAACTGAAAAGAACCTCATGAAAGATACCTTTAGTCATTGTCATTTTTCTATTAACCTGATTAATTAAAGCCAACTTGAACTTTGCAAATCTGCTCCAACCACAAGGCAACTTAGAAACATCCCCAGCATCCAAATAAATTGACAAGAAGTCCACATCCCTCCCATTTGGAAAGATAAGAATCCGCCTGAAAACAAAGTCCAAATAAACATGCAAAAATAATGTACAAATAAAAATGACATCAAAGAGCACACTTGATGCGGGTATAGTAAACAAGAACTCATGCAAGCACCATGAATAGCCGCAGATGACAAAATTCTCAGAGTACAGATTCTCGCAGGATAATTTAGAGAAGTTCTGAATAGTCCATGTGAACTTCTCAAACGTTTCATCACTTGTTTTTTGATTATCCATTTCCACAACCTGTAAGCCACCAGCATAGTAACATTAAGGAAGGAAAAAAATAGAAAGTTTAATTTTGTGAATGAAGGATCAAGAATCGTAAGCAAAAGCAAAACACCTTGCGTTGTGTATGACTGAGAGAGAGACCAGAGAGTTAAAGTTAGAGTTATGCTAGGTCAAGCGATGGTTTTTTACTTGTACAGAAAATTCTTTTAACTCACAAATATATAGACATTAATCAACAAGCATGCCCGCACACATTCTTCTCCAAGTAATAGCCTCAGTTACAATAACTCACCATATAGGAAATTGTGTTAATTAATGTATAATTGAAAGTGATTCTTTAATTGAATTAAATGTAATTAGTAAATTCAATTTCCATTTAATAATTTATTATAAGTAACGATTAATTATGACTCAAATTCCAGTGTAAAAAGCACCTATTGCTCAACACTTGAAAAGTTGAAAAACGTTATGCTACTTTCCATGTGGTTGAAAATATTTAGTTGATCAGACTTTTCAGATTCTATATATAAACATTCAATTCAGTCATCAATTAAGGGACTATAATTAATATTTGACAAATACAAATTCAATTATGTAATACTAATACATGGAGTTTATTTCTTAACCATTTTGTTAAAAATGCTTAATTGGTAGAGTACCTTGGAAAGGATGATATTTCCAACTCATGTCATTGTTCCACACCTTCACATGAGCAGAACACATTGAATTCTTGCTTTGTGTGCAAAACTATTGAGCATCTCTCACCAGTCAGAAAGAATTCAGGCTTGAAACCTAATTATTCTTTCTTGCCCTTGTGGCTTTTTCTTCTTCATCAATTGATTGTCCCCAAAACCTTTTGATATTCCCCCTTATAAACCAATTAATAACATCAAAGAATCATGTACATGTGCAAGAAACTAGTTGCTATTTATAACCAAAAAACGTCAGTGAGATAACAAAGTTAAACCATTCTCATTACTTTAATTACCTATGCCTTGCTGTAATTTTTTTTAATCTTTTGACCTCAAAATAAACTAATCAAAATACATACTGAAATATTTATTTTGCATGCTCAGTAGGGTATACTACTCGATCCCTACATCCTTGAATATTGGAAATGAAGAGCAGCATCCAGAACTGAGCAATGCTTATATGAATGCATTCCAGTATTGCTATATACATACATCAATGCGATCCAGAGGATGAACACAAGAAGAAGAGGATGACGGTGTACCACAACATAATTAAATGAAACAAGCGTTGTGTACCTGTGCAATCTTCATTTCCGCCTCTGTCTGTAAGCTCATCTTGCCACTTGATCATTGATCCCAAGGCTTTTTATATTTTACAAATTAAAATAAAATCTAACTACTAGAATTTAAAACTGTTGGGTTGCCTCCCACAAGCGCTTGTTTTACGTCGTGAGCCTGACGTACCTCTTTTACGTTTCTACCAGGGTGACAGTTGCTGTTCCTCTGTCAATTTCACCGCCAAGGTAGGGCTTCAATCGCTGCCCATTTACCTTAAAACTTCTCTCAGAATCAAGTGGACTGATTTCCACTGTACCATACGGACAAATTTCTTTTACCACAAATGGTCCTGACCATCTAGATTTGAGTTTTCCCGGAAAAAGTCTCAACCGAGAATTGTAGAGCAGTACTTGCTGGCCAACCTTGAAGTCTCTTCCTAAGATTTTTCTGTCATGCCACTTCTTGGTTTTCTCCTTGTATAGGCTTGCACTTTCGTAGGCGGACAATCTGAACTCGTCTGACTCGTCCAGCTGTAACAATCTCTTTTCACTTGCCGCCTTCGTATCAAAATTTAAAAACTTTACAGCCCACCAAGCTTTATGTTCCATTTCTACTGGTAAGTGACATGCCTTCCCGAACAACATTTGAAATGGTGACATTCCAATTGGCGTTTTGAATGCTGTCCGGTATGCCCATAATGCATCATCTAACTTGCGAGCCCAATCCTTTCGGGAACTTCCCACTGTTTTTTCAAGGATCCGCTTTAGTTCCCGGTTTGAGATTTCTACCTGCCCACTAGTTTGTGGATGATATGGTGTAGCAATGCGGTGTCTGACGCTGTATTTTGCTAGCACATATTCAACTTGTCTGTTGCAGAAATGTGTGCCTCCATCACTAATCACCGCTCGAGGAACTCCATATCTCACAAAGATGTTTTTCTTTATGAAATTAATCACGACTCTAGAATCATTGGTAGGCAAAGCGACTGCTTCTACCCATTTGGAAACGTAATCTACTGCAACTAGAATGTACTTGTTCCCATAGGAGGTGGGGAAGGGTCCCATGAAATCAATGCCCCAAACGTCGAAGATTTCCACCTCCATGATGTTGTTCAATGGCATTTCATGCCTTTTTGATATGTTCCCCGTCCTTTGACAGCGATCGCAAGATTCTACAAATTTCCGTGCATCCTTGTATAAAGTGTGCCAATAAAATTCACTCATAAGGACTTTTGCAGCTGTCCTTTCTCCTGCAAAGTGGCCTCCGTATTCTGAACCATGGCAGTGCCACAACACATCCTTCATTTCCTCTTCCGGGATGCATCTTCTGATAACTCCATCAGAACATGTATAGAATAGGAATGGCTCATCCCATAAATACCTTTTCACGTCCCGTAGAAATTTCTTCTGTTGTTGCCATGAAAAATCTTTAGGAATTGTCCCTGCTGCTTTGAAGTTCGCAAAGTCCGCAAACCATGGTGCAGTGTCAACTGCAAGAGTTTGTTCGTTCATAAACCTTGCTCATCCGGAAACTCATCTCTAATTAGTAATTCGGAACTATCCTGCAATTCCGTTTCTTGAAGTCTAGAGAGATGGTCAGCTACTCGGTTCTCTACTCCCTTCTTGTCTCTGATTTCTATTTCAAATTCTTGAAGTAGAAGCATCCACCTGAGTAGTCTGGGTTTGGCATCCTGTTTGGTCAGTAAATATTTCAAGGCAGCATGATCAGTGTAAACAATAACTTTAGATCCTAACAAATAGGTTCTAAATTTGTCAAAGGCATATATAACTGCTAGCAATTCCTTCTCGGTAGTGGTGTAATTCATTTGTGCATCGTTGATAATCTTACTAGCATAATATATAACATGTAAGAGTTTGTCTTTCCTTTGACCTAATACAGCACCTATGGCATAATCGCTAGCATCACACATTAATTCGAAAGGCAATTCAAAATCAGGTGAAGTGATAATAGGTGCAGTAGTCAGTTTTTCTTTCAAAAGGGTAAAAGAAGTCAAACAGTCAGTGTCGAAGTTGAACTCTTCTTCTTTGGCCAATAGCTTGCAGAGAGGTTTAGCTATCTTCGAGAAGTCCTTAATGAAACGCCGATAGAAACCTGCATGTCCAAGAAAGCTGCGTACACTACGCACATTAGAGGGAGGGGGAAGTTTCTCAATAATGGATATTTTTGCTCTATCAACTTCGATTCCCTTCTTAGATATTTTATGGCCTAGGACTATTTCATCCCTTACCATAAAGTGACATTTTTCCCAATTGAGTACTAAATTACTCTCTTGGCATCTCTGCAGAACACAAGCTAGATTAGTTAGACAACCATCAAAAGATGAACCGAAGACAGAAAAATCATCCATAAAAATTTCAATAAAATTTTCAATCATATCAGAAAATATAGATAGCATACACCTTTGAAAAGTGGCGGGTGCATTGCACAATCCGAAGGGCATACGTCTGTATGCAAACACACCATATGGACAGGTGAATGTTGTCTTTTCCTGATCTTCTGGAGCAACTGCTATTTGATTATATCCGGAATAACCGTCTAGAAAACAATAGAATGAATGTCCCGCTAGTCTTTCCAACATTTGGTCTAGAAATGGTAGTGGAAAGTGATCTTTTCTCGTAGCGGTATTTAGTCTCCTATAATCGACGCACATTCGCCAGCCGGTGATTGTTCTTGTGGGAATCAGTTCGTTATCTTCGTTTCGTACCACCGTGATCCCACCTTTCTTTGGAACTGTCTGTACCGGACTCACCCATGCACTATCTGAAATTGGATAGATCATCCCAGCATCCAAGAGTTTTACGACTTCTTTTCGCACGACTTCCTTCATGGTCAGATTTAGCCTTCTCTGTGGTTGTCTGACTGGTTTGATGTCGTTTTCCATCAATATTTTATGAGTGCAAAATGATGGGTTTATTCCTTTTAAATCTGTAATAGACCATCCTATAGCCGTTTTATGCTCTCTCAAAACTTCCAGTAATTTTTCTTCTTCGGTGGTTGACAAATCAACATTGATAATCACCGGGTATGTTTCGCTATCTCCAAGAAATGCATATTTCAAAGTAGGAGGTAGCTCTTTCAAGTCAACCTTTGGTGTTCCCTTAGTGATATCATCAACCTTCTTTCTCAGTTTTTCAACTTCTCGATCTCCCTTTGTTGATTTCGTAGAATTTTCCAACAATTCTTCTCCTATTGACTCCAATCCCATCAATGGTTGGAGTATTTCATCCACTGTATCTAGCACTGCATCATTAATCAAATCTATCTTGAAACAATCTCCCCCGTCGGATGGATGTTTCATAGATTCCAAGACATCAATTGTCACAGTATCATCGTTAACTCGCAGCATTAATTTACCCTGCTCTACATCAATCATAGCCCTTGCTGTGGCTAAGAAAGGCCTTCCCAAAAGTAAGGGAATCTCAGCATCTTCCTCCATGTCCAAGATGACAAAATCTGCAGGGAAAATAAATTTATCAATTTTTACCAGTATGTCTTCAATGACTCCATCTGGCCTCCTGATTGATCTGTCGGCTAACTGTAGTGAAACCTTGGTTGGCTTGAGTTCCTGAATACCTAAGGCCCTGCACATAGATAAAGGCATAAGATTAATACTAGCTCCTAAGTCACATAATGCCTTTCCCACACCAATGTTTCCAATTTCTATCGGAATGCTGAAACTTCCAGGATCTTGAAGTTTAGGCGGTAGCTTCTTTTGAATTATTGCGCTGCATTCTTCCGTCAAGGCCACCGTTTCGCATTCTTTCAATTTACGCTTCCTGGAGAGTAAATCTTTCATGAATTTTGCATAGTTGGGCATGTTCTCCAAGGCTTCAGCAAATGGAATGTTGATTTGCAGTTTCTTAAATATATCAAGGAATTTAGAGTACTGCTGCTTTTTGATTTCCTCTCTAAACCTTTGCGGATATGAGATTTTTGCATAAGGTGAGAGTTCAATTGGCTTCTCTCGTCTCTCTTGAGCTTTCTTTTTCTCCCATTTGAACTCTTTCTTTTTAGGAACTGTTTTCTGGGCAACAGATTCTTTCTCGATCTCCTTCTCCTTCTCACTGATAGGTTTTTCTACTGCATTTTTCTCTACTGAAGGCTTGATCACTGGTTCAATTACTATCCCACTTCGAGTAGTAACGGCTTTACAGTGGGCGTTTGGATTAACATCTGTGTTGCTTGGAAAGGTGCCTGGAGGCCTTTCAGTGAACTGTCTTGACAATTTCCCGATCTGAGTTTCTAAATTCCGGATGGAAGCTTCTTGATTCCGGAATGAAGCTCTTGTTTCTTGCATAAATGATGAAGTGTCCTCTCTGAATGTATTTGTACTTTGAACAAAATCTGATGTAGTTTTTGACAATTGTGCAAATGCTTTCTCCCACTCTGATGGACTGCTTTGTTGTGAAGTTTGTGGTTGTACATTAGGATTGAGCTGGTGGTTCGAACTGTAACTGAATCCTGGGTGTTGATTCTGATTTTTATTCCTCCACCCTTGGTTTTGATTGTTACCATATTGATTCCTTCCTGGAGCTTTTTGATCATGCCAGAGTACATTGACTTCAGCAGTTTCAATTGCTCGGTTGAAATCGCAATCCTCGGTAGCGTGAGTACCTGTACATATACCACAAGTAATAGAAGAAGTATTAACAGAAGCTACTTGAGTATTAACAGGAGAAACCTGGAATTCAGAAAATTGCTTCGTTAGAGAATCTAGTTGTTGTTGTTGTTTCTTGTTAGACTGTAGAATCTGTTCATTCTGAGCTAAGATGACATCGTATCCTTCTAACTTCATGATTCCCGCTCTCTTCTGTGATACCGGAGCATTGTCAAACTCTTGTGATGCAAGAGATCCTAACAACTCCAAGGCTTCTTCTGGAGTTTTCGTTTTTAATGACCCTCCAGCTGCAGCGTTCACCAGAGTTCTGGTACTTGGTGTCATTCCTTGGAAGAAAATTTGTGCTTTCTCCCAGGCTTCAATACCGTGCTGTGGACATTTCCTAAGCAGTCCTTTGAATCTTTCCCAACCTTCATATAAAGTTTCACTTTCTTTTTGTTCAAAAGAAGTGATCTCAGCCTTAAGTCGTGCCATTTTTGAAGCTGAAAAGAACCGGGCTAAGAACTTTGTAGCTAGATCATCCCAGGTGGTGATGCTTCCTTGAGGGAGTGATTGTAGCCATGCCCTTCCATCCTCTTTGAGTGAACATGGAAAGAGTCTAAGTAAGATAGCATCACGGGATACTCCGTTCATCTTCAAAGTATCACAATATAATAAGAAGTTCTCAAGATGAGTATAAGGATCTTCCATGCCCCCTCCAGCGAATTGATCTTTTTGGATCAGCTGTAATAATGCTGGTTTGAGCTCAAAGTTGTTAGCGTCCACATTTGGCCTAACAATGCTCGCCGTCTGTGGGACTCGAGCAGGAGTCATGTAATCTCCTAATGTACGTGGTTGTGGAATTTCGTTTTCCGCCATTGCTTCCTCTCTCGGTTGTGTAGAGCTTGAAGCTTCTTTTTCTTGTTGTTTTCTTACTTTTGTACGTTTCCTATTCCTCCTTGCTGTCTTCTCTATTTCTGGATCGAATTGCAGGGAATCGGTGTCAATGGTACCTCGCATAAACCAGAAAAGAGACTACGAAAAAGAAAATCAGAACTAAATAACAAAAATTAAAATTTCAGAAAATAAGGTCCAATCTAAAGAATTAATAGTTACTATCAATGTCGACGTATTAATCCCCGGCAACGGCGCCAAAAACTTGTTGCTACTTTCGGCAAGTGCACCGATCGTACAAGTAATAAAGTGAATAAGTAAGATATCGTTCCCACGAGGATTAAATTCAAGCACCGATTCACTATCGTTAATTTAGTTGGACTAATAAAAAGGAAGGTAACGTAGTTTGTTTGTTGAAAAAGTTGATAACATGTAATTAAAGTTCTGAATGTAAAGAAATAACGGAAAATAGATGATAGAATTAACTAAGAAAATAAACGTAGTTAGGGTTCTGACTTCTCCTGACCTTCTCAATACGTTATGAATTAGCTTGTCAAGGACCTGCTCTTAATGTATTGCCAACCGATCCTGTCTATGTTAATTAAGGCTCAATTCCTTGTTACCCTAACCTATGTAATCTTGGAAGAACTCTAGTTCCCCGATTATTCCCCAAGAAGACATGCATTAAAATTAAGGATCATAGGATTGTATAATTACCTCGTGTCTATTCCTATCCCTATTCCTAGACCACAAGGATTATGATAAATTCATCAAATAGAGGTTCATGCACCAACATTCCTGTTGCCATACAATTCCCAAGGGTCATTCCATAAGGAGCAAACTCATAGAAAGCATTGAACACAGATGAATTTATTCAAATATAAAAAGAGAAGAATTCATAACAATTAATCCATAACATAATGATTTAATCAGGTTCCATCATCCCCTAACTACAGAGAAACTAGCCAGACATGGCAAAATCAAACATAAAAGCAACTATAAAAGCTTCCCCAAACTCCATTGGTGATTGGTGAATCTTTAATAGCTCCAGTGATGAACTGACTCCGATCCGTCTTCGCTGCTTCCGAGCATGTATCCAAGACTCCAAGGATCTCAAGGTGTTTTTCAGTGTGAAATAGTGACTAACTCTGACCCTTAGATGCCTTTCTAAAGGTGTAGAATTCGCATCTTTTGTAGAATATGCCAATTTGGAACAAATTATATTCCTTGGGCGCTTAAGCCCCCGTTGGGCGCTTAAGCCGCCTAAGGCAGTAGGTCTTTCTTCATGTTGCGCGCTTAAGCGCGCTCCTCGTGCTGGAATTTATTGTTTGTGGCGCGCTTAAGCGCGCTGTAGGACGCTTAAGCGTGCAGAGGCAGAGACTGAATGCGTTCCTAGGGCGCTTAAGCGCGCTGGAGGGCGCTTAAGCGCCCAGAGGCAGGACCTGAATGTGCTTTTAGGGGGCTTAAGCCTCCATTGGGGGCTTAAGCTCCCTCTTCCAACAACTTGATAAGATCAAATCTTCTTTGTTCTGATCTTCATTCCTCTGGTTGTTGTCTTCATCTTTATCTAATCTTCTCTGGATCCTCTTTTTCCAACAAAACCTTTTAAAATAACAAAAATTGATTTAATTAGTTGAATTTCAACTAATGTTCATAATTACCATCTTAACCTTAGTTTTCAACTTGTTCAACTGAATAATTCATATTACTTTAGTCTATAAAACAAGATAAACTGAAGGTTTATCAAGGGTGAAGAAGGTTAGATGAGAGAATTGAGTGAAAATGATACTTCTACTCTTATTTGTCCAGTGGTTGAGTAAATAATAAAAAATAAAGGTTGTGTGCAGTACTTTCACTTGCTTTGTGTCCAATACTTTAATCATTTTACAAATCAAACAATACATAATATTCTTGTGCTGTACTATCCCTTGTTTGTTTTGTCTCTTTGTAATTATGCAAGAGTTAGACTGCGTATAAGGATTACCTCTACCCCATACTCATACTAGTCGGGTTTAACAAAGAAAAAAAATCAAACAAATCACAGTCAAAACGGGAACTCAATGGATATATAGGTGAAATTTTTTTCTCCTTGTCATCTACATTGATGAAATGCTAATGAAAAATTCTAATGTTTTCTAGCCAATTTTGCACTAGAGAATAGAAAGTGTAACGGCCCGTGTTAACCCGGATTGTTAACATACTATCGTATTAAGCCATGCTTAATTAAAATGTGGAATAACTTTTTCTTTAATTCAATATGACGTCATTAACCTTAGCCAACTTGATTACTTAATCAATTTCATAAAATACTGCCTGTTGTACATGTTCTTCAGTTTGTTGCATGTACATTTTTAGTATTCAGGCATGTTGATATGATTATGTAGTATTCAGTTGTGTTTATGTCTTGGATTGCATGACTGGTACTTCTGGATATATAGATTGTATAAAATGTCTATTAGGAACTCTTATGAGTGAGATTGGAAAATCCTTGGTAGTCCGATTTACAGAGGTTACTCTGTCCGATTTTCGTTTACGCCTTATGAAAATTAAAAGAGAAAAAGAAAAAGTTAGCTCGTATTTTCAAATGTTAAGTTTTCCGTTGTTTCTATTTGTGTCATATGTATGTTAATTAAACCGGCTCGAGACGGGGATGTTACAAGTACCATCAGCTATTGTATATGAAATAGTAATCCCCATGACGCAGGATGATATGATAATCTCAACAAACTAGGGGTCCTTGGAGGGATCCTCCACCCCTAGGTTCACTTCAGGCATAATATCACAGTATAAAATAATATATGCATCAGAATATGTATATCAATGAATGTGTATAATAATAAATCCTATTAGCCAGAGAATATAACAAGTATATATTATGCAAGGAAACACCATCTTACAACATGTCTTATGAGGAAACATCGTCTCATGATATGCATAATGAAACACTGTTTTATGCTTCACACAAGGAAACATCATCTTGTGTGGCACACAAACATACATACATATACATGCAACATATAACAAATCATTTTCAACATACCATATCAAAGAACCATCCTTCCTCGGAGTCTGGTGGAAATAACGAGGGATAATACCTGGTATGTATCTTAACTTTCCCAATACTGTTTTCTGCATTTTGATAAAAAGGGCCGACCCAGTTCAATACCCACTCGTGAGTGTCTGGGGAAGGACATACAAGTCCAGCCTTACCCCCGCTTTTGCGGAGAGGCCGACTCGAAGCCGGGACCTTGGACATCACGGTAAGCAAGCTTACCACTGAGCCAAGCCGGCCCTTCGTTTTCTGCATTTTGATATTGGTAAAAAAGTGAACATGTCTTTCCTCTTCAAGATTTGCTTTGTTAAGTTTTCGGGCAACATGAGCTTCTAAATTTCTTTCTAGTATATTGAATATAGTGATGAGTACTCTTAATCACATTACTTGCTGTGTATGTTTCTTGAATTTTAATTAGCATCGTCTTCTTGTTAAAACCCATGGGAATGGGTCTTCAACACTTCATTGCATGAAATCCGATTGGGAAATAGGATCTTGTGATATTTTGTTAATTGAACATTTCAAGATTAGGGATAATATGGAGTAGAAATTGGGAATACGTTATAAATGAATTGGATTCAAGATTAAGATTAATTTGAGTCATTTTATTACTGAGTTTAGGAAAATTCAGTTAAGTGCTACTAACACTCAATTTGGGTCAAGTTAGGTGCTACAACATGTAAAATGCATGGTGCAAAATTTAAGGGAAAATCATGAAATTCGATATTCCAATGCTTGATAATTGAATCTTAATGGTTAGTAAGTAGAGTCATTTGTTTGTTAAAAACCTGATTTGTAATTTAATTGCTAAATTTTGTCATTTTAAAATTGATTACTTGCAACTCAAGAAACAATGATAGGTTAGAATCCACAGTTCTCGGTGGACGATCCTCATTTTGAATACATATACTACCACTACGATTGTTAGCACAATAGCAATTTTAATTTTCTGTTTTGAGAAAATAAACAACTAACATGGTTTCACTCAAAATCACTTACCCCATTATGGTTTTTTTAAAATCAATTACACCCCTATCATTTTTTCCATCTAACACCATTCTTAACACTCTTAAATATTTGATTGATATCTCAATGTTACCCTTGTAAAAAGCATCTCCTATTTCAGCTAAACTTCCCTTCAGAAATGCTGGAAAAGCAAGGAGGCCAAATGCAATGTAATTTATATTTCCAACCAGTGTAATTCGATCGATTATATTATGTTTGACAACGGACACGCAGAATTTTTCAAAATTTGCGTGTCGGACACGTATCCGACACGGACACGTTCTGACACGCTCGGACATACGGTCAATATTTGGGGACACGTGGTCAACGCTCGGACACGTTTTTCGGACACGCAGTCAATTTTTTCGGACACGCGGTCAACGCTCGGACACATTTTTTTTATTTTTTTATTTTTTTAACTAAATATAAAAGAAATAATTTATAAATTGATTTTTTTCTGTTATCAAACTTGACATAAAAAATTAACAAAGTACGAAAAATTATTTATATTTATATTTATGTTATGAAATTTAAATATTTGATTGGTTATATGACTTATTATGGACTCTTATATGTATTAAATATAAATTATATTATATATATTAAAAATTTTATTTAATATCAAAACGTGTCCCAACGTGTCCAAATATGACATTTTTTAGAATTAAGTCGGCGTGTCGTGTCGTGTCTCATGTCCGTGCATCATAGATGTTTGATGCATTGTTTGGTCCTTATAGATTGATTGTGATTCCTCGAAATGCGCTGATGCACATTAATCAAGTTCACAAAGATTAAAGATCCAAAGTGTTTGATAATTTCTTTTCAGTAGTAGTAGTACTAGTGCTTTTCCCAGCCATCTAGTAGTTATATAAAATGGGTCACTGAATTCAACCTATTGTTTTTCTCATTTCATGACAGAAAGAAAGGAAAAATCAGAATTTCAAGGTTCGAATGCAACTCTCAGCATAACAAAGGATAAGAATATGAATTATCAAAATCAACATTGCCTAATAGAAGCTTGTTTTTAATTTGCAGAGTCTCCTTTCCCTTTACTCCTACAAAGGACTTTTTTTCTTTAGATGAAGCACTTTTTCTTGTGTGTGTAAGATCATACAGCACAAATTCTGTCACCATAGAGTTATCAAATATTCTGCCTTCTAATTCTAAATATATATAAGGGCCGACCCAGTTTAAATACCCACTTCGTGAGTGTGTGGGAAAGGGAATACTCTAGGCAGTCTTTCCCCTGTTTTGTTTTTGCAGAGAGATTAATTCGAACCCGCGACCTGACACACCACGGCAAGCAAGCTTACCGCTGAGCCAAGCCGGCCCTTCAATTCTAAATATATAAGTTATAAGAAAATAACATATATGCTACCATGGATGAATCTTTGTGACAATAATGGGATCCCAAGCCAGCGACATTGCTCTTCTCTTCTTTCTATAACTAATAGAGTGAAAGGTATATAATCAGTTGAAAGCATTACCTGAACTCAAAAAAATGACAGTCCTTGTTTATATTTCAACTTGAGATTAACGTGCAGATGAACAGGTGAACATGATAGTCCTGAATATTGGTATCTCTATTGAAAAACTGGAAAATAATGTCGGTATGCTTTGTTGTGTTAGAGAAATTATTCAGCAAGGATTTCTGATAGGTCTCGTTTCTTGTCCCAGTTAATTTGATCTTAGTAGTTTCTAGCGTGCAACTCATTTCTTTTTCAGAGATTCTAGCATTTTTTATGGGATGTTTGTTTGTAATTGGAGATGCTTTTAACTAGGGAAAAATGAAGATATTAATCATATTTATAACAATTCTAAGAATGGACTTGGATGAAAAAAACTATGAGGAGTTAAATGATAAAAAATAAACCATCAAGGGGTAAGTGATTTTAGATGAAACCATAGGGGTTTTTTTAAACTTTTATCTTGAATTAAATAGTCATACTGGTTACCTATGCTCTTCCATTGCAAAATGACACCCCAATTCATAGTTGGCATCATTTAACACTCAAATGATAAAAAATTTGAAATACTTGGGCTTCAAGCAACAATGGATTAAAAAATAAACGGTTTTGATGAACTAATAAAATTGTAACCCACAAATAAACCAAGTTTATATTTCCTCATATCCTAATTCAGCATCCAAACTTGCTTCAGCTTCCACCGAGTCTTTTATAGCGATTTCAATCTTTTCCTTCAGCCTCTTCTTTTCCACCTTTAGAGCTTCCACATTCAGCTTCCTCTTTTCCACCAGCTTAGCTCTCTCAGTATAGTTTTTCGTATCTAAAGCAGATTGAACATGGGGTTCCAGCCAAGTCAATTCGAACCTACATATCTCAAGTTCCTCCCATAAAATTTGAAGATGATGCTTACAAGCATCATCGTTTCAAAAAATGCAGAACTCGACCCAAAGCTGTGAATGCCCATTCAATAAACTTACGACTCCTCTTTCGCAGGCATTGAATAAGTGAGGGATGTCGTGAACATACTTCTTCTAATAGTGGAACAAATGCTTTTTCTATTTTTGCTAAACCCCTGAAATCTATGAGCTCACCATATGAGGCCGAATATATTTCCTCGTTTAAAGTATTATCACTGCTCTCTACTCCCTCTTGATCTACTTGTTTTTCACAAACTCAATTTTGATTATACATGTATCATTCACGATAAACCCACGGCTGGAATCCCAAAGTTCAACTAAAGGTATGAAAGATTTGTATCCCAAGTCAACATGTCTTGCATTGAAGTTGTGTTTAAGTTCTGAAAAGTGGTGGATATATCAAGAGTCAATTGTGTTGGAATAAAAGTAAAATGACAAGATGAATTAAAGGTACACAATGGTTCCGTACATGTAGCCAATTAAATGAAATAAATCAAATGACTTAACCGTACATGTAGGATACAACACCAGGTTAGGGTATAAATGATATAGAGCTCATACTATGCAGAAAGAATTACCCGGTTAAAGATGATTCGAAAGTTTTTCCAAAGCGTCAAACATGTCACTGATACACCACAGCACTCGTGCCACGTCAGCAGTCCAATTACCGCTGGGAAGGCCAAATTTGCCAGCCCTTCAAAAAACCACTCCAAGTTAAACCCGACTAGCGAGTATGGGGTGGAGGAAATCCTTGTACGCAGCCTTACCCTTACATAATTGCAAAGATGCTATTTCCTGGATTCGAACCCATGACCTTTCAGTCATGAAGAAACAGTTTTACCGGTAGAAATTGAATACAACTTTTAGTGGCTTAAGAAACACATTTTTCATTCACGAAAAAAACAATATAGCAAAAACAAGCAACTTAAATACAAGAGAACAAGAAAATGAAAACGAAAAGGAGGGAAGGGGAGAGAGAAATATGAAAAATACCTTTTGTAATTGTCATTGTGCCATTGATCTGATTAATTAGAGCCAACTTGAACTCAACAAATTTGTTCCAATCAGAAGGCAAATGATCAAGATCTCCAGCATCCAAATAAATTGACAAGGCGTCTACTTCGTTCCCCTTTGGAAACATAAGAATCCGCCTAAAAGAAAAGACCAAAACATACAAAAAAAATTGAACAAATGAAATTTTCATGTCAAACAACACAAACATGTATATAGTAAACAGGAATTCATGCAAGAACCATGAATGGCCGCAGAGGAAGAAATTCGCAGAGTATATTTTCCTAGATTCAAATTTAGAGAAGTTCTGAATCGTCCATGTGAACTTCTCCAACGTTTTATCCCTTGTGTTTTCATTCTCCATTTCTACAACCTGAAGCCACCAAGTACACTAACATTAAGGAGGGAAAAAAATAGTTTTATTTTGTGAATGAAAGATCAAGAAATGGCAGACAAAACAAACCACCTTCGGAAGTCTTGTATTTTATACCAATTTAACTGTTAAATTCGTTAGATTACGATTTTATTGAATTTAATATAAATATGTGAGATATTTTATGTTTCTTTGCAAAATTAATGGATATTATAAGTTTACGATAAAAGGAATGTCAAACCATACAAAAAATTGCACAAATAAAAATAAGAATGTCAAACGACACGACATATGTACAAATATAGTAAAGAGGAATTCATGCAAGCACCATGAATGGCCGCAGAAGAATAAATTCTCAGAGTATGACACCATTTTAGAGACGTTTTGAATGTTCAATTTGAACTTCTTAAACGTTTTATCTCGTGTTTTGATTCTCAATTTCCACAACATACAAGCCAGAATCCACCATCACCCGAACGTAAGGAGAGAAAAAAAGAAAAAGAAAGTTTTAAATTGTAAAAGAAGGATAAAAATTGGAATAAAAAACAAAGTAGCTTAGGATAAATACGAGAGAGAGAGAGTTAACATTACCTCTACAAAAAATTGCTATAAATCTCACAAATATATAGACGTTCAAGTAATAGCATTTAGTTATAATAATTCACCACATAGGAAGTTGTGTTAGTTAATGTATAATTGCAAGTGATTCTTTAATTGAATTAAATGTAGTTAGTCAATTCAATTTCCATTAAATAACTTGTTAAGTAACGGTTAATTATGGCTTAAACTTCAGCATAAAAGCACCTATTGCTCAACACTCTGCAATATGCTTGAGAAGTTTGAAAAACGTTATGCTACTTTCCACGTAGTTGAAAATATTTAGTTGAGTCTTTTCAATTTCTATATATTAAATTCCATTTGAAAACATTCAATTCGGTCAATAAATTAAGCGACTATACTTTATTAATTGAAAAATACAAATTAAGTTGCGTAATAGTAATCCACGGAGTTTATTTATTATCATTTTGGAAAAAGTGCTTAATTGGAGTACCTCGCAAACGGTGTTACTGTTATGTCCAACTCATGCACAATATTTTCTTTGGGAGTGGATCTTTTTATAGGAAAAAGTGATGATAGGATTATGTTATTTTATCATAATTATTCATTTAAATATTATATATTTTTCTCTTTCTTATCTCATCGTCTAAGTGACTGTGATAAAATAATATGACCATTTTTTTTTGATAACAATATGACCATTTTTTCATATAAGAAGATCCACTCTCTTTTTCGAATAGTAGTCATGCTAAGTACAAAAAAGAAATTAATAAGAATAAAGCTTATTTTGGGTCCTTAACAAAAAACATGATCCTCACTTTAGTTCTAAAAAAAAAAAGAATGTCGTCTGGTTCCTATAAAATTCAAGATGGACACATTTTAGTCCTTTTGAGAGAGTAACGTGGGTTTTTTTGTTTAAAATTTATGAGGGATCATGATTCTAATTAAATGGGTTTACTTTGAATTTACATAAAAATTTTAGCTTTAAAATTACTTAAAAGTACATATTTCAAGAAAATTATCTCTCTCTATCTTTATTACTCTTCATTTAAAAAAAATGCACATAATTCAAGAAAAACAGATAAAAGATTAAAAAAAAAGCTCATCCCAGGAGCTTTTAGTTTTCAGTTTTTTTTATTATAAAAAAAAACTTTTTATTATAAGAACTTTATTCAAAATCTATTTGACCTAACTTATGCTTATAAGTAAGTTCTAACTTAAAAAAATAAAAATCAAACAGACACTCAATGAATAATGTATGAGCATTGAGCGATCTTCCCAAACCTTCACATTAGCAGACCATAATGAACACGTGTTTTGTGTGCAGAACTATTGAGCATCCCTAATCAGTCAAAAAGCATTCAAACTAGAAACCCCATTAATCTTTATTGTCTTTGTGACTTTTCAACTTCATCAATTGATCGTGGCCCAAAACCTTCTAAATAGGTCTGATGTTCCTGCCTATAAACAAGTAAACCTATTCCAACGTCTTAAACGAACTATCTTATACAAAATAATTATCCTTTTAACCCACGATTGTAGAATTAAAAGAGAAAATAAACCCATGTCGGTTAAAAGCCGCATGGAAAAGAAAATTGAACAAAAACCGTGTTTTATTTAGAGGTGGTAATATGGGTTGAATTCGATGTGTCAACCAGTCAAAACAGGACAAATTGAGTTACATATTTTAATCCACCAACCCACTCATTTGGGTTGTGGGTTAAAAATGATTGTCGGCGGGTCGAGGGGGGTTTGCCCGCCAGGTCAAAAAAAAAAAATTTACTATTAGATAGTGTTTTATTTGTTTTTAAACTTTTGTGATATCCAATTTTTTGTTATCTTAGTACTCTCTAGAAAAAATATAGAAAAAAACTTTATTTAAGACAAAGGTAATTTATGTATGGAGATAAAAATAAGTTTGTAAAGAATATCTGACTAAATATTAGCATATATTTAGACTTAAGATTGAAAAAAACCTAAGGGGAATGTGATATGAAAATAAGTAATATTATAATATTAATAAAATATAATTTATTTTTTATTTTTAATTATATTTTATTTTTTAAGTGTGTTGACCCACCAACCCGCCAACCCAGCATAAAACGGGGCGGGTTGGGATTTTCAACCCAAATTCAAGACGCGGACCGGGCCGGGCCAACCCACTTTTGACATGTTAGGGCGGGCTGACCCATTTTACCACCCCTAGTTTTATTGATTAACATTAGGGGTGAAAGTGAGCTGGGTTGGGCCGAGCTTTGCCCCGTACAACCCAAGCATATGTCAAAAAATTTCAATTTGACCCGGTCCGATAGCATAGTATGAGTCTAACTGTTAGCCTGTCTTGGCCCATTTATAAAAAAAATAAATGGCCCGGCCCGGCCCATTGGCCTGTTAATTTTTAACTTCCAAGTAGACCATGAATCAACTCCACAAAATACTCAAATTCTATTGTGAAAACAAAAATGATAATTTTATCATCCAAACAGAACCATGAATCACAACAATAACTCATCACAATCTGCATTTAAATCACTGTCAAAAGCAAAATGATTAAACTAAATAACATATATTTCAAGAAGAAATATACAGAGGTAATATCTATAAATATCAAGAAGAAACAAATACTGTAAACTCCAAGAATTATACACCGTTGCTAGCTATAGCTCATCGATCCACATAGTTTATCAAATTAATGACACAAAATGGGATGCTAATATGTTTGGTGGAATTATTTGTGATTACGCCTTCACCTGCTAACAGAAGTAATCAACTCATCCAAGAATTCATACATGTATAACAACTTCAATGAAAGAATATACAAGTTCAGGGCAATTTAAAGTATCTCAAATTTAGACATATCTTTCCCCATCGATCCGCAAACTGGGTATTGAGTTGGTCAAGTTAAATCTGTTTTAGGCAGTGACAGTTTGAAAATTCTCAAATTCAAAAGATGACTTGACAGCTTATGCAAAAACAAGGTTCTTAATATAAACTAGTTAAGGTATTCAGAAATCAGCCAAAGAAAATTTTAAATTCAAGAGTTTGACACTTTTAATGATAAATGTGTAATATATTAGCAAGATCAAATGACCAAAATTAAGCAGACTATACAACAATAATGGTACTTATCGGATGCCCAAGGTCATATATGAATAAAGTTTACAATTACAGGTATTGAAATTCACATTATATACCAGTCAACCAAAATTCCATCAATTATATATACCTATTAAGGTAAACAGAGTTCGGTATTAATAAATCTTTAAAAGTGAGGAAAAATAAATCTTTATCACAACTTGCTTTAATCCGATTATGAGTACTGGAATGGGAAACAAATAAGGAATAATACAATGCAAAAGTAACAAACCGCTTGTACCCTAGGAACAGTGGCAGACGAAAATTGAGGTAAATTGTTTGGTGAAAAAATGAGGTAAATTGTTTGTATCAACAAATCGCTTGTACCGTTAGACATATCAAGATTCAAAAAAATAATCATACCCGTCAATCCAATCCAACCACCAACCGGTCAAAATCAAGAGATATCTAAGCCCCAGGGTTTGGTGAACGAAGAACAACTAAAAACTAAAAAAATCTCACCTAATTTATAAAGCAAAAAATAAAATAAAATAAGGAAATTGTTTTCTCTCTTACTGCTTTCTTTATCTTTCCTTAGACTTCATCCCCAACCCCCAACAATTAAGCGATCATAATTTCAAATTAGAAAGTCTCTCTCTCTTTATCGAGAGAGAGGAATGAGAAGTAGGCTGTAACAGCCCGTGTTAACCCGGTCTGTTAACACACTATCGTATTAAGCCACGCTTAATTAAAATGCGGAATAACTTTTTCTTTGATTCAATTATGACGTCATTAACTTAACCAACTTGATTACTTAATCATTTTCATAAAAATACTGCCTGTATGTAAATTGCAAGACAACTAACTGAATACCTCGTACATAAATATAATGTGTGTATCTTGAACCGCAGGACTACACATGCAGCCTGGGTCAAAATCCTGATACATTAATTACAACATTAAAAATAAAAGGACAATAACACAATCATGTGGCATGGACAAACCCCATGCTCACCCAATAAGGCAACAATGCCCACAAATAGTCTCAACATAATAATATGAATAAAGCAGGGACATAACATAACAGCAGTCAATCCAGCAGAACAGCATATCAATATCAACTCAGCTCTAGCCTCCTGCCACCTGAGCCCTCAACATTACCTGATCCTGAAATAAGCGTCCCCAAACGTGGGGTGAGATCTCTAACAAGAAATCTCAGTAAGACAAGGGGTCCTCAAGGAGTCTCCACCCCAAGCTCACTTACATGTGTAATATAAGTTCTAAAAACAGTATTACAGTATAAGTTCTAAAATCATGCGATGCAGCAATTAATCATGTCATGTGTGCTTTCAAATCTACTGGCCAGAGAAATGTAGGAATACGTCTATGCCTACATGAGTACATGGATACTACCTGCACCTCACCCACATGCTTCTCCATCTTGTATGTACTACATACTCAGGATTGCCGTCTAGGTGGACACCACATGCATCATAAAAAGCTCATTGCATATAAATAGCTCAACAGCATTTCCAAAATAATCAAAGCATGTAACACAGCATGCATAAACCCATCCCCATGGGACATGGTGGAACATCAAAATGGCGAAACCGAGGACACGAAAGCTTACCTTGCAAGCTAGCTATCCAAGCCAAGAGTCCAACCACTCACTAGTCCACAAACAGCAGTATCACAATCTGATATGGACCATTAACAAGTCAATATAAATGCATCACAAGCATACAACTTAAAGACTACGCCTTTCCTTTACGTTTTACGTCTTAAGGCTTCCATCAAAGCCATAAGTCCTTAATCATATGATTCTGACTTAGTCCATTTATTACAGAAGTTCAACTTCCTTAAACTAGGGTCCACACACACCCAATAGCTTACTGTTCATACAGTAAGGCTACTGTCTGCGCAGAACCCAGGATATCCGGATATCTTGAAGAACATATCCGGATATGCCATATCCGGATATCACACTGGACATATCCGGATATGTCATATCCGGATACCCAGATCCCATATCCGGATATCAATATCCGGATACCATATCCGGATACTGATATCCGGATATCTGTTCGACAAATATCCGGATATCTCATGACAGAATGCAGTTTCTGCATTTCGTGAATATCCATCCCAAAGGTCCAACTTTTAACACATGTACACGTTAAAGCATGCATCTTTAGTTCATTTTAGGTTCATATACCTTATACCCTCTTGTTTACTCATTAAACATGGTTAAGACATCAACTTTAAGCATTATAAACCCATGATCATAGTGAGGTAACTTACCAAAGTTCAAAAACAGAATAGGCAGTGCTCTTGGAGCTCTCCAAGGTTCCTCACACTCAGCCTAAGTAGGAGCACGAAAATGGCACTTCAAGGTGGGTTCTTGCACCACAAGAAGGCACTTTGAAGCTCACAATGACCACTACAAAGTAGCCATTACTAAAGCTTCAAACTCATGCTCACTAACTATCTCTCAACTCAGAATGATGGCCACAATGCAGCCCCAAGATTAACTCTCACCTTCACAAATGTTTACACAAGCATGAAAGGTGATCACTTGGCTAAGGAAAGAAGAAGGAAGAAGAAGAAGAAGAAGAAGAAGAAGAAGAAGAAGAAGGAGAAGGAGAAGGCAGCAGCAGCAACAAGTGCTCTCTACGTAGGTGGCCACAAATGACCTAGAAATGTGTGCAACTAATGTATAAATAGGCACAAGCCACTAATCACACAGTATTAGCCTTAATCGCAAAGTAAAAGATATTGATCCCAAACTTCGGATTCTAGACCTACGCATTTTTCTAAGATTTGTCATATTTTTATTTTATTTTTCGGAGCACCTTTCCGGTACGCGCTTTTCCATAGCCAGTATCAGTTCTGGCATCAGATTACGTCATTTTGACTTGAAACTTGTTTTACAAGTCCTACATAATATTCTAGTAATTATCATGCATTCGTTATAATTTTCCGGGATACTTTTCCGGTACGCATTTATACCGAGTAGCAGAACCGGTATCTGCGCTTTTCTTCCGAAAAGCGACTTTCAGCATTTTTACTCACTCAGTATAATTATCTAAGCCCAATAATAATTATTTAGGTCAATTATGGAATTATTTCCTAATTATCATAATTAATTCGCTAATTACCTTAATTAGCGGTGCGGGTTCTTACATAGGCAGTACCTGGAATGGAAGGTTGAGATGAAGCAATGGGAAGGAAGATCAAAGATTCATGTAAATCAAATGTAATGATTGGAATAGAAAGATCTAGGGAAAATGGAACAATTCCTTTAAATTTTAAGAAGACCAATCAGTTTTTTTTTTATTCTAGACTCTGGCTGCACGAACAATTGGAGCCTCTTCGGTTCTGCACGGTGCTAAAAACTTTTTTGATTCATGAAGGTGAACAATTGGGCCGGCCTTCGAGGCTCATGGGCCAGGCTCAATATCTTAATGTACCGGCCCAATTAGCTAATCAATCTTTTATATCAGCCCAAGCCCAACCTGCCAAGTAAAAAGGCCGAGTCAGGTCAGGCCACTAATGGGCCAGACTGTAGGCCCCTGTAGGCCGGTCCGGCCCAGTTTCACCCCTAATTAACATCATGCTAACTGATATGATCAAAGAAACATTTACATGTGCAATAAACTTGAGCTATTTATTTTATCATGTTACATGGTGTCATGCAACACAAAAAGACAAAAAAAAAAAAGTTAATAAAAAAATATGATAAGACACTTTGTTCAATGATCTTATTTTGTCTTATCTTAACATAACCAAATTATCTTTCCTACAACATAACTCTTATTTATTCCATAAACCTGTTGCTATTTTATTAGCATAAAACGTAAGTGCTGGATAACAAATTAAATTCTCCTTATTTCAATTATCTTTGTGATTTTTTTAATCTATTGACATCAAAATAAACTAGTCAAAATACTTGCTGGAATATTTATTTTGTAGCATCCAGAATGCTTATATCAATGCGACCTAGTATTGACAATTCCCTACGTCATATCAATTCCAAGCTTCTCATTTTACATTGAAATCCAAAGATGATTTCAAAAAAATAATAAATAAAATCCTATAACCCCCAAAAATTCAAAAATCCTAATCACACACATTTGCAATGTGAAGATGAACTAAAAAGTGCTGAATAATCAAATAAATTTCCCTAACAGCGAGAAAGAGGCGGTGGAGGAAACAAACGACAAAGTAAAATTAGCATAAGGGTGAAACAAGGTTAGATGAGAAAATTGTGAGAAAATGATATTTATAACATTTTACAAACCAATACATACATAATAGTATTGTGCTGTTCTATTTATAATACCCGTAACTTAAATAATTTAATTAATTACTTCAAATTAAGTAATTAAGCATGTATTAATGAGTAAAATTAAGTATAGGGCCTAATGAAGTGAATTGGGGTCACTTTTGAAGTAAAAAGTGTACTCAGTGAAAATTAAGGGGTATAAATGGGTGTAGACGAAAGTACCTAAAATATAAAAATGAAAGTGAAAATATTCCGGGAAAAATATTCCAGATTTTTAGATAAAGTTTGGTAATTAATGGAGTTGAATAGATAAATGAGTTAATACTCACTTTAACTTATGTTAAGTGGGTATACACCAAAAGAACCCATTTCCCTCCCCAACCCATCGTGCGCAGCAAAAGGAAAGAAGAGAGAAAGAAGAGAGGAAGAAAAGAAGGAGAAGAAGGAAGAAGGGCGAAAAAACCCTAGATTCATCATTTCTCAACCTTTTCCATTGATTCAAAAGCCTAAACCACTTAGATTCTTCCCCTCATCCTTAATCCTAGCTTGGTTCTTAGTGGGAGTTGTAGATCATTTTCTTAGCTTTCCCTAGAGACCAAAATTGTGTAATTTGGGTGAGTATAACTCAAGTTATGGATGAAATACCAAACGAGGTCAAATTGCCCTATTTTGGTGCTTGCTCCAGACTTCTCACGTTATAAGCGTGAGATCACGCTATGAGCGTCAACCTCTCTGACTGCTCACGCTATGAGCGTGGGGGTCTTGGGGATTTCAGCATCCAATTTCTTATAAATCTCATAACTTGGGCTACGGTGCTCCGATTTGAGCGCGGTTTGAACCCACGCGTAGCTAATGAATAATCCTATAATATATTGGAAAAATTGAGACCATAAGAGTACTATAGTAATTTCTTAAATAAATAAATAAAGAGTGGATATGTTTAGTGTTTAAAAGCAATAAAAGTGAGTTTTATGCTCTAGTGGTCTAAGGGGACTACTTGGCACACCATAGTAGTAATGTTTGGTCTAATTAAGAGTTGTAATAATAATTCCACATGTAGTTTAAGTTATGATCACAATTATGGGAATTGTTTTAAGTACAGAATTGATTTTAATTAAAAACGTTTACAAATAATAAGGAAAATTTTATCCGTATTTAATTCAATTTTATGATTGTAACTGCGCTTAATGTCGTACGTAATGTTAACAAACTAGTTCTAGAACGGGGTGTTACATTTTATGGTATCAGATCAGTTTCTTAGGGAAACATGTGGATTATTGTTATGTGTACTTGGTGTTGAATGCTTTATGGTTGTCTTGGTACTCTTTATGATTATTGCATTTGTGATCACTGAGTATGAGTCTGATCAACTCATTTCTTGATGTAACATGTGTAGTGTCATGACGAGGAACCGAAATAACGTTGAGGCATTGAATGCAAATGCTCAGCCAGATCCTGCTTTGGTTAGGCCTCGAGGTGGTCGTGGGGCAACAGGTGGGCAGCCGGATCCTATGGCCGAGACCCTGGCAGCCGTACAAAGGGGGTTGGAGGTTAGTCGTCAAGCTAACGAAAACTATACTGAGGTGCATCAACCACATGCAGAGCATGTCAACGAACATGAAGCCGAAGAAAGGAGATTGACGACTTTCAGAAAACACAAACCTCCTTCTTTTAAAGCAGAATATGACCCAATGAGCAAAATGGCTCCAATCTATGGAGAAGATTTTCAGGGTGAGGAGATGCCCTGATGCATTGAAATTGGTCTACTCTATGTATATGTTGGAAGAGGAAGCTGAAGATTGGTGGACTTCTCAACGGACAGACCAAAAGTTGCGAAACGTGTTAAAACACAAAACCAACTAGTGGGAACACGTGGCAGGCAGGGGAAATATTTTTACTCGTAAAACACCCACGACAGTCTTTAAACCCCCACGTAATTACTGTAGCATTTAATGCTCTTGATTGATTAGACGTCTAATCCACCGTTCTTAAGCGGACGAAAGTCATGATGACATTAAAAAGTATCCTTATCGCGGCACACAACGGCATACAAACCAGGAAGTTACCGCGCTTCCTACACAAAGACATATAGCTCACGGCCTTGCCAAATGACAACACCACGAGCTAGGGGGCATCTGTTCCGGATATAATATAAGCCCAAACCAGGGCCCAATAACTCATGAAAGCCCAAACCCATTAAGGACCACTCATGAAAGTCCAAACCCATTAAGGACCCCGAACAAGGCACAAAGGGCAGGCACGGACGCGATGACCCTATCGCAGCCCAACAGTGCGATGACCATATCGCGGTCCAACAACGCGATGACCCTCATCGCGCCATACAAGGCACGATGATGTCATCACGGCACATAAGACATACTTACTCTCCACGCAACGGGATACCTTCTACAGACAGTAAACTTAAGGGCCAAGGCAACACCACCGCGCCCTCATATCAGTAAGCAATGGACAGCTCCTGCTCGTCGTAACTCTACTACTAGACACCATGGCGGCAAGCTCCTTAACATTAAAACCATGACAGCTACACTATGTTAGCACCAAGGAACCTTTGCCTTCACCATAAAGCAAGGCATCCTCCAAGCATACGTCTCAGCTACCATATAAACACATTATGTACCACCAAGGTACGATCATCCTTTACTTTCACAGCATAAACATCTGCCTCTGATACTGACTTAGCATCGGAGTGTCTTTGCAGGTTCCCCCCATATGGTACAACGTGAAAGACGAATGACCAAAAGCTCAAGCTCACCCCAACAGCAGATATCAGGCCCAGGACAGAAGTAATCCAGAAGTCTCAACCGTGTATGATTTGGGCTTAATATGTATTGGGCTATCCCTATCATATTTGGTATGATCAGATAGTGTCACGTAAAATTAGAATAACACTAATAAAAGTACATGTTGCTAATAGTGATCCAAAAATCACATCAACATGATAATTATATCAACGGTGCTAATGCAAAATCATGAATTAAAAAAGAAAAGAAAAAGTATCAACTGTCAAGCACGAAAATGTGAACTTCAAATTTACGAAACTATTCACCAAAAGCAAAGTTTTTCTAAAACCAATTGTGAAATGCAACAGTATCACACTTTCCTTTCACCGCGAGTGGGATTCTGCCAATTTTCCATATCATGCCTTTTTTATTTATTTATCTTTTTTATTTTGGATTTCAAATCACTTATAAGCATTTAACACGAAAATAATAGTAACCACAAAATGTTAACATGAAATTGAAAGCATAGTGCTAAATACATGTTAATAGAAAAAAAATCTGAAGACATGTATTCACAAAAAAAATTAAAAAAAAAATGAATGCACATTTCACGAAAGTGTTCTAGAAAACCATAATTTCATTCTAACATCAATCTAAATTGTGAAATCAAATCATGAAAAGTAATAAAATGTGAAACCAAAAGCAACGAAATCGAAAACCAAGATTTCACCCAACAATTCCAACCCAAAAAATCGATTTTTTATTAAAAGCACGTATTTACAGAAGTTCTATTAATGAGTCGTTAAGAACAAAACGAATTGTATGTTCGATGATTGAAATTCATAAATAAAAAAAAGATACAAACGAAAATCGATAAAATATTTATTGAATAAAAATCCTAAATTCAGGAATCATAAGACTTTGTTTTCATCAACACTTTATTGGAAGAGAATTTTATATATACTCGCCAATAGCATAAGAATATTTTAATAAATTTTTTTATGAAAATTAAATTAAAAAAAAGCTTAAAATTGTGGGTCTTATAATCATATATGTTTTGCTCTGATACCAAATATAAGAATTTTTCCATAATGATACCTCAATAGGATCGATACATATATGACATATAAAACAACACTCATAATAAAAGTTCGAGAATAAGGAGCACCTATTTGAGCGATTAGATTTACCGAACAAATTATGAGCGGATCTTTTTATTAGGATCTTTCTCTCTATGACCTATTCCGAAATTAGCTGTAACACCCCGTGTATATCCAGTTTGTTAACATGTCATCGTATTAAGCTATGCTTAATTAAAATGCGGAATAACTTTTTCTTTCATTCAATTATGACATCATTATCATTAGCCAAGTTGATTACTTAATCATTTCAAAATAATGCCTGTATGTAATTGAAAATAGACAACTAACTGAAATATCTCAATATATAAATAAGTTTCTACTCACGGATCTACAACACATAGTCCGAAAAATATCCTGGTAATTTAGCAATACGTAATCTAACCAGAACAGGGC
>JAVKPL010013458.1:0-72251 GCA_032173675.1 Gastrolobium villosum | reverse complement strand
AAGTAAGGTCGGAGCCTTCTTGCCGTTGTCAGTAAAGCGAATGCCACTTTTTCTAGCTTCTGGTATCGGAGTTCTGGTCCCTGCAATGTACGTCCAACGAAATAGATTGGGTGCTGGTGATTATCCATTTCCCGGACTAAGACGGCACTGATAGCTTCCTCACCCACAGACAGGTACAGGACCAGCGTCTCTCCGGGCTCTGGCTTTGTTAGAACGGGAGGGGTAGCCAAGCAAACTTTGATGTTGTCGAATGCCTTTTGGCACTCTTCCCCCCAACCAAATTCCGCCTCCTTCTTGAGGAGCTTAAAGAACGGCAGTGCCTTCTCGGCTGATTTTGGGAGGAATCTGGTCAAGGCGGCCAGGCGGCCTGTAAGTTGTTGGACCTCCCTTTTATTTTGTGGCTGCTTCATTTCCAATACCGCCCTGCATTTGTCGGGATTTGCCTCGATTCCTCGGTTTGTAAGCATGAACCCCAAGAATTTCCCAGCTGGTACTCCAAATGCGCATTTGGCTGGGTTCAGCCTGATCTTCCGAGCTCTTAATTGCTCGAAAGTTTCTCCGAGGTCAGCGATGTGCGCTGAAGTGCTTATTGACTTGACGATCATATCGTCAATGTAAACCTCCAGGTTTCTTCCGATCTGAGTCTGGAAGACTCGGTTCATCATCCTTTGATAAGTGGCCCCAGCATTTTTGAGGCCAAATGGCATAACATTATAACAGAAATTTCCTTTTTCCGAAATAAAAGCCGTCTTATCATGGTCATCCGGGTGAAGAGGAATTTGATTATACCCTGAGTACGCGTCCATAAATGAAAGCAACTGGAAGCCGGATGAGTTGTCAACTAGTTGGTCGATATTGGGCAAAGGGTAGGAATCCTTTGGGCAGACCTTGTTCAGGTCTGTGTAGTCGACACAAATTCTCCATTTTCCGCTTGGTTTCTTAACCATTACTACATTTGACAGCCAGGTGGTATACTGTATTTCACGAATGAATCCCGCCTCCAAGAGCTCGTCCACATGTTCGTTTAGAGCCTGGCGTCTGTCTACCCCAATCTTTCTTTTCTTTTGGGATACCGGCTTTGCTCCCGGATACATCGATAGCCTGTGGCAGCAAAAGGTTGGGTCAATCCCAGGAATCTCGGAGGCCTTCCAAGCAAATACGTCGGAATTGGTCTTTAGGAATTGTACGAGCTCGTTCTGAAACTCTAGCTCCAGAGACTTTCCGACCTTGGTGTGGCCTTGGCCATCACCGCGGATCTCGACTTCTTGTAATTCGCCCTCGGGTTGTGGTCGAGGCGATTGCAGCTCCTCTCGCATGTCGAGCTCGACTAGGTTGACCTCTCTGCTGGCAGATCTGAAAACTCGGTGGCTTGATCCTTCCCCCCTTGTTCGGGGAGGAGATGCCGGATCCCCATGGTGGGACCGAATTGTCTCATAATAGCACTCCCTTGACTCTCTCTGATCTCCAGGAATTGTGATTATTTCAAGGTTGGGCCCTGGCATTTTCATGAGTTGGTGCTTGGTGGATATCATCATGTCCCAAGCGTGAATAGTGGGACGACCAATGATTACGTTATAAGAGGAAGAGGTGTCCACTACCACAAACCGAACTCTTTCCGAACGGAAGGAGTCCTTCGTACCGAGGGTCAGTTTGAGGTCGATATAGCCTTTTGGTGGAGATGCGTACCCGTTGAAGCCAAGGAGCTCGGTGACGCATGGCTTTAGGTCTTTTTCATCCAAATTCATCCTCTTGAAGGCGTCCCAGAGGAGTATATCTACACAGCTTCCGTGGTCAAGGAAGATCCTCCTGACTCGACAATTGACTAGCACACCAGTGACTACCAATCCGTCAGTATGTCCTGGCACGACCTTTGCCAGCTCTGCTCTGGTGAAGTATATAGGAGGGGGTTCGGGTCCATCGAAGTCTGGCTTAAAAGATGGCCGGTCTCTAATGGACATGACCTCTTTTAAGTATTTCCTTCGGGCGTTCGCCGAGTCTCCTCCGCCACCCAATCCTCCGCTGATGACGTTGCATTCAAATTCTGCTTCAGGAAAAGTCTCCATTCTGTCGTCGACTTCCTTGCCCTTGGCATTGCGGTCTGGCCTCTGGTCTCTTTTGTCTCCGCGCCTCGGACTTCGGCTTCGGCTTTTCTGTCTGGGTTTGTTGTTCTTCTTGCCTTGCGTACGAATTATGTACTGTTTTAACTTTCCTTCTCTGACGTGTTTCTCAATTGCGTCTCGAAGGTCCCAGCAGTCATCCGTGATGTGGCCGTTTTGGTCGTGGAAGGCGCAATATTTGCTTTTGTCCAATCCGCTTTTTGCCCTAAGGGGGCGAGGTCGGTCGACGTTTCTCATCTCGGTCTGGGCTACTTCTCGCCAGATCCTGGATCTGGGCACGTTTAATGGTGTGTATTCCTCAAACTTCGTTCTGGGAGAACGATCTTCCGTCTTCTTCTCGCGACTGTCGTTCCCTTTTTTGGACCCTTTGTGGTCCCGATCTCTACCGTTTTTCTTATTTGGGCTTCTTCTGGACGGGCTCCGCCCACGAGAGTCGACGAATGCCTGCTGCATATCCTCCACGTCAATGTATTTGTCGGACCTACGACGGAATTCTTCGAGGTCGTTGACCGGGTTCTTGTAGATTGACCTTGCGAGGGGGGAGTCGCCATCTAATCCAGAGATGATTAGATGAAGATGCACCGCTTCAGTGAGACCACGGACCTTCAGTGCTGCATCTTTGAACCTATCAAGGTATTTCCTTAATGATTCATTGTCTTTCTGACGAATTCTTCCCAGCGCGTAGGCCGGCATGGGATGCACCTTGCTGGTTGCGAAATTTAAGCGGAAAGTTCGCGCTAAGTCTTCAAACGAGTCAATTGAGTTTTTGGGCAACCTGGTGATCCAGGTCATTGCTTGTCCCGTTAGAGTTGTTGCGAAAATTCTGGCCTTGATGGGTCCTGTAATCCCATTGAACAGCATTTCGGTTTTGAAAGCCTCCAAGTGGGCTTCTGGGTCCTGGCTCCCATCATAGGGAGGTATTCTAGTGGTTTTGAACCTTGGGGGGATGGCCAGGTTCATTAATCTCTCTGTAAACGGGCTATCATTAGCCTCATCGTCGTTCAAATAATTTTGGTTTTGGTTGTTGACGGCGATGTTCTGGCCTCCTACCTCTTGCTGATTGCCGAGGTGTTGAGACAAGGTTTCCAGGACGTTGGCCTCAGGAGCGGACGTGTTATGAGGTTGGGAGGTTCCATTACCAGCAGCAGCGTTTCCACCCAGGTTTTGGTGTCGGTTCCCTCCGTCCTGAGCCTGTGGCCCGCTTCCGGTTCCACCTTGAGCAGTCCGATTTCGTAGTTCAGCCTCCAGCGTGGCCATTCTCTCAGCATCTAGTCGTTGTTGTGTTAAGAATCGGTTTTCCATTTCCTGCATCCGCTGGAGGATTGCTCCCATTGCCATCGAAGTTACATTCGGTGGCTCGGGTTGACGACTCACAGTCGTTGTGCTTCCAACCGGTGGTCTAGGAGGCGGCCTCTGTGGTCCGACCTCTTCGACTTGCACTTCCACCAGAACCGGGCTAGCTGAGGCCTGGAGCTGCTCCACACCAGACATTTGGGAAGGCCCCTGAGCGTTGCCCGACGTGGATCTTGTGTTGGTCATGGTATTATGGGAATCGAAATTTACCGAGTTCCCACAGACGGCGCCAATGTTAGGTCCGAGGTAGACCTTATTGCTATACCGGATGGTATGCGCTCAGAGATGATGTATATGCCCAACTTACTAGGCTATATGCCGAGGTCCCAATCACTGCGCACCAGCAATAGGCTTTATAACCAGGGGGTGTTGTGTGTGCACAATGAGTGGAATAAGCTAGGCGATTCAGAGGTGTGTACCTGAGATGTTTAGGTGCTTATTTATAGAGGTACCTGGCTCGGCTGCTGAGCTCTGTTGTTGAGATTTCGTCCGACTTGGTCGGCCTCAACGGGCGAATATGGGTCAGTTAGGATTTTGCCATATCCCTCATCCGAGATATTCTCGGAGGGCGGTTGGCTGAGGTCCATCCGTAACAGAACTTAATTTCATATGGATAAGATTGGAGGTAGTTGGCAAAATTTGTTTTGCAACAGCTCCACCTTATCCTCCCTAATCCATGCGCAAATTTCAAATGTTTTTGAAATTTTGTTTTCATTTTGAATGATTTAAATCCCTCCTACTCTCCAAGTGTGCGCATGACTTGTTCCTCACCTTAGGGTTTTGTGAAAACCTAGCCAACTCTCCTCCATCTATGCACCATTCTGTAGGGTAGCTCACTACACCTTTCCAAACAGAATACCTAGCCTCCACCTTCACCACTTGTGCGCATAGCAAGCCTCACTGTGGTGTTCATCTGGTGGCTTTCAAGAAATGGTTCTTGCATCATTGACGAACGGTGGTGTGGATCACCATTAGAGGGTTTGAACCCTTCAAGCCTGACATCTGATCTCCCTGACTGATCAGACCAAAAACAAGGTAACATCATGCTGTCTTAAAGCATGAACCTATGTGTGCATGTATGTTCCGCAGTAAAATTTTTGTTTTACACCTTACATGCATCGGCCTTCAAAGGCCAGTTTACTTTCATACAGGAGACACACAAACCCAACAAGAAGAATCTCAAGCCCATCAATTCACCCTTATCCATCAAGATATAGTAGACATCATTGAGATTTGAGGCCCAACAAAGATCACCCAATTTCTTTAATAAATCTGGAATCCTTGGAGCGAGACCTTGCCAAACATATGAATGCCCAAAGAATAAACCACTAAAATTGTACTTTCCCTGTTCTGGTAATAGTGATCCTTTAGATTAGATTTTTTTATCTCAACCATTATTCTCAACACAACAACATCACTGACTGCTTAATGACGACTTCGTTTCACCTGTATTTACCCGCATCATGCTGGTTTCAAGGAATTTTCAACGATGGCCTTCTTCTTGAATGGGATTCCATCATAGCTGCCTTACAAGTTACATCACATATTTGCACCATTTGACTTTGATGATACAACAGGCTCTCTTGTCAAATTGCAACAGACATGATAGATTTTTTTTACTATCAATCTGCCTTTGAGGCTTTCTTCTGCAAGGTACTAGGTCTATCCTGGATACTTTGTTGTAGTATATTTATACCTTTGGTCTTAAACCTGATATTAAGCATGCAATTCTAATTCACCAATCTTGTGACCACTATTAGGCTTTTGGACTAGCTAAACTACTCTATGAAGACCAACTTACTAATTGAAAACCTTCCAAAACATGAACCTCCAAACCATTATTTAACTCATCGTCCATTACGCTCCAATCCGAGCAAACTTTACCTAAACCAACAAATCTTATTCTAGCATTACCCATCAAAAGACTCACACCATCTGAGATGCAAGCCCATTAAGAAAAAAAATTTATGTTATAACTACGACGAACAATATGTTTATGGCCATAAGTGCAAAGGTTGTGCCACACTATTATACTTGGCAACTATTGATGATGACTCTGAGGAGGACTAGTTGCCTATTAATGAATCTAATCTTTTTTTACCACAGGATCCCCCTCTAGATATTAGTCTAAATGTTCTTTTCCGACACCATTGTACATGATCTTTTTTGCCTTATGGGACATATCTCTAGCAAAGCAATCCAAGTGTTGATTGATGATGGTAACACACACAATTTCATTACAGAAAGAATGGCTGTCTACTTCTGCCTGACCTTACATTATCAATCCTTATGTTGTTCAAGTTAGCAACAGAGAGAGCCTCCCATGTACAACTTCCTGTTATATAGTCCTTCTGTCCTTACAGACTCAGACTTTTACTATTGACCTATATGTCTTGAATCTTAAGGGAGCTGATATCGTTCAATGGTTATCTATACTAGGGCCTATTCTTACTAATTTTGCACATATCACAATGTCCTTTGAGATAACAAACAATCCTATCACGCTAGCTCCAAGGTGATTCATAGCAACATTTTAACACTGCTTTATTCTCCAAATTGAATAGAATGAAGGCAATCAATTAACTCTCTGACTGTTACATGTGTTTGGCATCCTCTTTACGAGGGGTGTAAATGGGTCAGACCAAGCCAAACTTTAGCATTAATAGACTAGGCCCATATAGAATATTTTAAACCTGGCCCAGCCTCCCAGCCTGCCACAAGCTAAGATATTGGCTTGAGGCTGGTCTTTCTTAATAAAACATGAAGCTTGGCCTCTGGCCTGGCAAGAGACATATTGTAGATATTCTTTTTATATTTAGAGGAATCCTACAACATCATCAACAAGATAGAAATCAAGAGAAAGAGTAAAGAGAAATGTCACCAAATAAGTTCTAAAAAAGAGAAATCAGATTTATGCTCTAAAGAGCTTCAAACCACAAAATGATTGGTGAGTATGAGCTACTACACACCACGAACACTCCACTAAAATTTGAGCTTATTCCGATGAAGTATTACCGCACCGCACCGGAGCCTTTTCCCTTCTTCTTCTCCTCTGCACGACGTTTCTGTCTAGGTCTCTCTTTCTCTCTTTTTTCTTTCTTTTCGTTCTTATTCTGTTATCTCTCTCACGCTCCATTTCTTTCCTTTTGTTCTTTTGCTTTTTGAAATTTCAAAATCATGGGTCCCAACTCCCATGACTTTAATAAAAGTCACGACCCAACAGGTTGGAGATGTGGAACAAACAACGACGCAACTTATGTTGACCAAAAGTAGTAAAAATGAAGAAAGATCGCAATCTTAAACTCTATTATATAAAATAAATTGTATTAAAAAAATTATTTAAAAATATAGGTCAGCATGGGCCAGGCTTTACAAAATAGACCTGTGGCCTGATTGTAAAGGAGTCTTTAGAATTAGCCCAAACCTATCTCATTCTGTAAGTAGGCTGGGCCAGACTAAGCCAAAAGTAGGCCGGGCCAGAGGCCCCCTAACGGGTAGTCCGACTCATTTACACCCATACTCTTTACCCAAACCTATTAACAATCCCATAACTAACCAATACCGACATCCACATCCAGGCATCTAATCTCTTCTCACCAAAATAATGATGTTTTTGATATTCCAACCAACTTATCACTGAATAAACCTACCAACCAAAAATAAACCTTCTGCCAAATTCTAAGCCTATGCAGGTAAGACCATCGCGCTACCGCCACTTAAAAAAATGAGATTGAATGTTTGGTCAATGAACTGCTTTATTCTAGTTTTAGACAACCTAGCGACTCTAACTATAGCTCTCTTATTTTATTTTTTTTGGTTACAACTATAGCTCTCTTATTACTTATTAAAAAAAGAAAAAGAATAATATCCAAAAAAAAAAAGAACGAAACATGGCATTTTGTGTCAATTATCGAGCTCTTAATACAATCACTATGGGCGACCAATTTCCTATGCCAATTGTGGATGAACTTCTGATGAATTATTTGGCCCTAGGGTATTCTCAAAGTTGAATTTAAGGTCTGGCTGTTGGGTTAAATCTTAATGAGATAAAAATAGAAAATAAGAAATAGAAATGTAAAGTATTTTCTGGTGAAGAGTCATGTCCTTAGGTTTGTGTTAGTGGACAATTATTATGCCTAGAGTTTGGTGAAGAGGTGTGTCCCTAGGAATTTGTTAGTGAACATTAATGAGTTTAGAGTTTCTAAGAAGTAGTCATTATGTGTTGTGTTATTTAGTTATTGTTATATATAGTGTCATGTATTTGTAATGAAAAGAAGCCAGAAAAAAAGAATATTGTGGCAAAAGTAATAGAAAGAGTAGTTCCTTCAAACATAGAAGAGTGATGCATTTGAATACCGAAAAATTATAGGACCTGTGAATTACACCGGCTTCCATAAGATATTCTTGGATCCGTATGACGTCCATAAAACAACCTTCCACATTCACCACAGACCTTATAAATTTCTAGTTATATCATTAGTTCTCTCGAATGCTCTTTCTACATCGTAAACAACCAACCATGTATAAGGTTTTCTCTTAGTTTCTCCCGATTTTATCATCTTTTTTTCCAGTGAATTTGTTAGTCTTTTTAGAATAATAAAATACAGAATTAAGTGAGAAATTGGTTAAAATCAAATTGACTAGGAGAAAGTGATAAGGTAAATAAAAAAAGAGTCTTTGCACAATAGATGAAAGGTACTGAACTTGTATTGAATACGTTGTTGTCTTGCCTCAACTCACGATGGTAGTGCCTATTTATAGGCCTTAAAAGAAGTTTCCATTGACTAAACGTTTATTTTAAATTCCTAATTAGTAGAACAATTTTGTACTTCTAGACGAGTGTTATCTTTTCTTTTTGGATAAATCACTGATATTTTTTATGAGAAATAATCCTATTCAGAGCAGTTCTAGGATTAAAACTTTAAACCTCACCCAAAAATAATAAGATGATTGAACACATGTTTTCTTTTCCATTATATATAGAATATTTAAATACTTCTAGAGTTTTTTGTAGAACATGGGCTTGTGCTCTCAAAATATGGGCCGTATCTTCCACAGACTTAAATCGCCATCTTAATATGATAGATATCCTATACAACAGGGAATCATTACAATGCACGTTACCGAAAACTAAGTGTGCACTCATTTTTTTCCCCTCATATGTTGCAATTTATTTGTTAAGTGCAGTCACAATTTTCAAATTTTAAACAAATAACTTTATCAAATAAAGAAAATTACATATTTTTATATTTATGAAAAAAAAATTACAAATTTCATAAAGTTAAAAAGTATTACCCACTACCAATTTACTGCCTATCTAATCACCATTAGATTAACATTTTCTTTCTCTTTAAAAACTTTTTAACATTCTCTCTTTTATCCAATGATGATGTGATAGATAGTAAGTTAGTATTAAGAATTTTTGATAGTTAAAATATTCTTACTATAAAAACTATGCTTTATTTTATGAAACCATATCCCTCTGACCATATATTATAGCATATAGAACTGAGTACTATAAAAGAGGATGCTGGATGGCACTGACCTGCGCGCATCTGCATGGAATAAGGTAGTTGCCAAAAGCCTATTTTGTAGCTTAGCAGTTTATAGTTTATTGTTTCTAATGCAGTACGAGAAGCACGAGAACCTGTCATTCACGGTTCACAGTTCACAGTCCACACCCCAACAAGGGAGATTCCTATGGTTACTGTGCTATAGATTATATTCATATATTTATTATTGCTTCTGCTTCACTTCATAGTCATAGCAAACAATGATTAGACACATACAGCAGGCAAATTTCCATTTTTGGAAAAACAACAAATTAAGCCCTTAGAAAACCTTGTTGAACGATATGAAGTGGCAACCTATCAACTCTCATAGCGAGCTACTGGCCACCGCACCTAGGAAAATCATCATTATAATTCACTTATAAAATTGAGTTTCCTTCTTTTATTTTCACTAATTTATGATAAGTTTAATATTTTACGGTGAATACAAAGAAATTATTTACTTTTATTCTCAAAACGATATTATTTTGAGTTCAAACATTTTAAAAATTATAATTATAAATATTATTATAATCCTGCAATAAATTAAAAAAAATACTTTAATTTCCATTTCAAAACAATATCGTTTTGAGCTCAACAAAAATAATTTATCTACATTCAGAAAAAATGAATTCATTTATGATATGCATATGCTTAATTTGTTTTTCGTATCTGCAGAACAGTGACACCATGTAACATTTTTATTTTTCTTTTGGGGCACATGGGCTAAGCATATATATTTCGTTTTTGGTTGCCCCATTGATACGAACCCAAGCATGGAAGGTTATTATAACATCTCGTATTTCTAAAACATATAGTTATATATTAAAATGTGGATTTAAGGGTAGGATTAATGAAAATCCTGAGTTCTGGATCAAAATATATAAAAAGGGTAAAATAGTACTTTGACAAACATGTAACCCTATGAAAGAAAATTTGAGTAGAAGGTCTCAAATGGAAAAACTAACCCTGAAAATGGATTAAGAATGAAAAATTGAGTGGTTAGTCAAGTTTCTGAAAAATTGATTGGTTAGGCAAGTTTCTGAAAAATTGAGTGGTTAGGCAAGTTTCTGAAAAATTGATTAATAGTGCTTTTACCGGGTAAAAATACCACGGTACATTTGCACTGTAAAGCATGCCAAATGAATTTTGGGCTCTAAGTTTGGAACTAAGTTATAAATGATATATAGGACTAGGAATTTATGATTTATGGTGAAAATTGATTGAAATTAGGGTTTTTGGGGAAGCGTGCTCACAGTGTACATCTATGATGCACGGACACGGGACACGACACGACACGCCGACATGTTAATTCTAAAAAATGTCATGTTTCGACACGTTGGGAAACGTTTTGATATTAAATAAAATTTTTAAAATTATTTTTAAAATTTATTATTTCGACACATTGGGAAACGTTTCTAAAATGTATAAATTATTTCTTTTATATTTAATTAAAAAATTAAGATTAAAAAAAAACGTGTCCGAGAGTTGACCGCGTGTTCGAAAAGTTGATTGTGTGTCCGAAAAACGTGTCAGAGCGTGTCCGAGAGTTGACCGCCCGTCGGAAGCGTGTCCCAGCATGTCGGAGCGTGTCCGTGTCGAACACGTGTCCGACACGCAAGTTTTACAAAAAACATCGTGTCCATGTATAGGAGGTGCACATAACAGCTTAAAACTGTGATTTCACCGAATGACTGGAAAACGCCGGATTCATCTGATAAAGGAAAATTAAAGGACGTCAGTGAATGTTAAAATTTGAAGTTTCTTAATAGTCTAGGAGTTAATGGACGTTTAGTGGATTAAGCGGGAGATTTGAAATAATTTGAATCGCGTGAGGTGGCTGTGGGACCACCCAACTTAAGTGAGCTTAAGACACATGTGCACACTCATCTCCCTCTTTCCTCTCTCTCATCAACCCGCGGCCTCCACATTTTTGTGCAAGTTTTGGTTTGAATTTTGATTCAACCAAGACACCATCAATACTCACTCAAAATCAACAAAGTCCTACATCAAACTTTAAGTAAACAACCTCATAAACAGAACCATGGTGTTTTCAAGGCATGAAACTCACTAATTTGGGAGGAAATATTGACCCATGTCCACGGCCTTGGAGAGGAAAGTTGATGTTGTTGGAGTGGTTTTATCCTCCATTGCTTGGGTATTGTGTTGAGGAGTCCTAGGCCTTGATTGCGCGTAAGTTTCAACATATTTCATTGGTTGATTCATTGGATTTGATTTCATGAAATCTAGAGCTTGCATGTGTGATTGATGGGGTTAGGGACCGTAAATTAAAAATGTGTATTAAATAAAAGTGTCTTAGAATGATGTTTTATAGTTATTGAACTCATAACATTTATTGATGAAAAAGTTGATAACTTAGGCAATTTCATGAGTGGAAATTTAAGGCTTTGTGAAATGGAATGATTGTAGGATTGTGTAATTGAGTTGTGGAGTTATGAGTTAATTAGTGGATTGTATGATGTAACACCTTGTGTACACCCGGTGTATTAACATACAAATGGTAATGGCACAACTAATTAAATGCGGAAGTTAACTTTTCTTTTCAATTATGACGTCATTATTATTAACCAAGTTGATTACTTAATTTATTTTCAAAAGATTACATGTATGTACATTGCAATAAAAGCTAACTGAAAAACCTCATATATAAATGTGTATCTAGTCACGAAACCACAACACGTAGTCCGGACAAATTCCTGATTCATTATACAACATGAGTCTAAATAAACAAAGCATAATCAATGTGGCATGGACAATCCCCATGCCCACCAAATAAGGCAACAAAGCCCAACATAGTCATAACTCAAATAGTAGCATAATGACAAAAACATAATCAACATCCAAGCATATCAACATAAGCATGCATACATCAGTCAACTAAGCTCTGGCCTCCTGCCGCCCAATATACCTGAACCTGAAAAATATAGCCCAAACGTGAGCTGAGATCTCTAAAAAGAAATCTCAGTAAGACAAGGGGTCCTCAAGGATCTCTCCACCCCAAGCTCACTTACATGTGCAATATAAGTTCAAAAGCAGTATAATAATATGAGTCCCAAAGTCTGTGCAATGTAGCATATAATCATGTCATGTGTGTCAGAATCCTACTGGCCAGAGAATAAACATGCAGGAATTACATACGTCTACAACATACAGTACAAGATGCTACTTGTACCTCACCCACAGAATCACCATTTTGTATGACGACGCTACATACTCAGGCTTACCGTCTAGGTGGAACACCACATACATGTCATAAGGCACTTGCACTTAACAGCTCAAAAGCATTTCAATAAACATCATTTCATGAAAACACATCATGCATATAAACTTTTCCTCCATGAGGTATGGTGGACGATGCTCACCGGCAAGTGTACCGATCGCACAAGTAATAAAGTGATAAAGTAGAGTGTCGTCTCCACAGGGATTATAAACCAATTACTACAATAACCAGTCCCCTTAAGTTGGATGGAATCCAAACGGGTGTGACAAATATTGTTGATTGATTAGAAAAATAAATCTAAAAGTAAAAGCGTATTTTTAGGGTTTTCGTACGAAAGAGATGAAACAGAGATTGAATTATGAAAGATGTGAAAAATAATTGAGGAAGCATTGCGGTAAAAGAAACAAACACCTTGACGATCCCCACCTTGTACTCTGAATCAAGGTTTACATTTGATTTACCCATTGATCAAACAATTCATCAAATTGATTGGTTAAGCCCTAATCTCTTAGTGACATTAACCTTATTAAACCTTATTAGAACCCTAATCCCTTAGTGATCCTTTTTAGGTTAAACGTTAAAATTAATGAATCTTGGACGTTTGCGGTTTATGTAGCCTATCCTTAGTGTATCCACAAACAACCATTGTCCTTTTTGTCAGGAATTAGAATCCCAATATCCCTATTGCGAACCTTAACCCTCGCAATCCCCTTAGAGTGATCAGATCTAAAAGAATTATAGATGAAGAGCAAAGGAAAATAAATGCAAGTAGATAAATAAACGTAAACCTGATCCAAATTACAAGGGCTTCACATCAAGGGTTGTAACCCTCACCACAATAAAAAGAGATCTAGCCAACCATAGTCATGACTGATCTCGAAAAATAAAACATAAAACTAGAAGAAAGAAGAAGAAGAAGAAAAACTAGAAAAACTAGAAGAAATCTGAATGGAGTGGAATTCTGAATTGTGTGGAATGAAAAGGAATGGTGGAGAGGACCCCTATATATAGCTAGACAACTAGGGTTTCCTTACAATTTCCAAAATTGTACTTCTGATGGAATCCGTGCGGCTCGCGCCAAGCACGGTGCTGGTCGCGCGATTTTTGCTTCCGTGTTATGATCTTCGTGTGAGTAGCGCCAGAAACGGCGCTGGTAGCGCAAACTTGCTTCTTGGGCTGCGTTGGTTTCGCGCGGTTTTGCTTTCCGTGTGCTGTTCCTCGCAATTTTTTGAATCTCTTCACCTTTTAACCTATAAAAGTATAGAATAATCAATGAAGTGTGTCTGAACATGGATTATCAATAATTCATTAAGAATAACAAATTTTATTACAGAATTACTATCAAATCCTTATTTTATTTTTTTCTGAAATATCTATATGCTGAAGGCATATCAAATAATTCCCAAATTTAGATATTGCTATCCCCAGCAATAAATAAGATCAAATATTAGACAACAATGATAAGCCCTGTGAGAAGAATGTATGTCACTAATGAACTTTCCTACATTGAAGAGATTCAGAGTTATAATGCTATGCATGAGTGAATTCAAAATTGAAAATTTCAGTAATCAATTTTTGCATGAGGAATTAGAATCTAGCTTGATCACTACTTACCAAGATAATCGCTGCACTTTTCACTCCTGTATATTGGGCTTAAACTCTCAATCCATCAGTGCAATAAGACTACCGTAGGCTTGATCCTATTCTAAAGTTCATAAGAATGAGGAACATGTAAAACATGCACAATTAGATCCAAAGGTCTTTGCAGGGTTGTAACTTGGCTTAGGCTAAGGTAGGAATATCTGGAAAAATGGCTAATTTTTACTCTATATGAGATTGAACCACACTATTTATTTTCAATTGTCCACGCTCAGACACAATTTCATTTAGTCTTTTCCTTTCTATTCATACTCTCCTTTTTTTCTGTTTTCTTTACTTGACCTTTTTATCCTTTTTCGTTGCTATGCAACTTTTCATTTTATCCTTTTTCTCTTTGTCCCAAGCTCTTGCTTCCATAACTACTTAACTTCTGTGAACATTTTCCTGAATTTCTACAATCAGTAGTTCAATCTCATTCAAGGTATGTCAATAGGAAAAGAAGTCAATTGTCTTATGGTTGAATAAGAAACAACAGGCTAAAGCTCAAAGGGGCTAGCAATAGAAAAAATTTAAGGTCAGCTATTTGGCCAAGTAGTTAACAAGAAAGAATTGCCTTTATCATTTCAGATCATACATGTATTACAGAGAAATAGATCAAGTTCTAGAGTATTATCACAGTGAAGTCTCTCCACAAAGAAAATTTACTGTATAGGCTCAAACCTCACGGCTGCGCAATCAAACTAGAATCTAAATTCCACTTAACATCATATATCAATTGTAACTCTTAACAAAGAATTCAATCAAATGAGCAATAATAACTCTTATACTTCAGTGCATTACTCATACATTTATCCATTATGACTTCTCACATAGTATCCTATATGCTCTCTAAGATTTAATCATCTTATTGCATGAGTAGCTAACATAGATAACAGATCCAGGTATGTTGCTCAGAGAATTTCTTTTATCAAAACAGAAATAACAACAGAAGTTGAGATAGAAGTGTTTAGATATCTCCCTTGATTCAGAATTTTTCTTCTGTTAGAGGTCTTTTCAGTTTGGCTCCTCTATACCGCATGTGGTGCACCCAATTACCAGATTTAGAAAATTATTGTCCCCAACAATAATCAAATACCAAGATAGATGAAAATCATGAGCCCACCATTCCCAGATTTGATTGCAGCCATCTCCCTCATCTTTCGGTAATCCGCACTTTTTTTTTTTGAGTTGAACGACTCTACATTGGGTTGCCTCCCAATGAGCGCTTGTTTAACGTCACGAGCCTGACGGGGACTCTTTGCAATCTTGGTGGTTGGAAGCACGCTACCAATGATGACCCAGTCTTCTTCGTCCACTGTTGTGTCCTTCCGGGATCATATGTATGTGAGTGAGGAAGAAGTTTCTCAGAAACTTTAGGCTTAGTTTTCACTTGTTTCTCCTTACTCTTGTGCTTTTCCATCTTAATCTTTGGCTTGCTTTCTTCATGCCGCCGATGGACTTCCTTCTTGCTCCCTTCCTCAACTTTAGACAAGTCTTTATTGATAATAACAGGGTATTGATCTTCATCTCCAAAGAAGGCATATTTTAAAGTTTCAGATAACTCCTTCAACTTGGTGCTACTATAATTAGATCATTTTCTTTCTTTTCTAGCACCTCAAAATAACTTCTAGCTCTTCTTTTGGAGTAGCTTCATCTTGAGCCTTCAACTCTTCTTCAAGCTCTTGAAGCTCACTTTTCTCCTCCAAAACCACCTCTTCAAACACATCCAGTCTGAAACAATCACTCTCATCAGATGAATTTTTCATTGCATCGAAAACATTAATGGTGATTTTCTCATCATTCATCCTCAACTCGAGCTTTCCTTGTTCTACATCAATCATCGCTCGAGCTTTGGCCAAGAACGGTCTACCCAACAGAAGAGGTATTTCTCTTTCCTCCTCCAAGTCTAATACGATAAAATCAGCAGGGAATATGAACTTGTCAACTTTAACAAGAACATCTTCTATGATCCCACTAGGTTTCCTCATTGAAAGATCAGCAAACTGTAGAGAGACCATAGTTGGCTTCAATTCAATGATTCCCAATGACTTACACATCGACAATGGCATTAAATTAATGCTTGCTCCAAGATCGCAAAGTGCCCGGCCAACATTGGTGTTGCCTATCGCAATTGGGATGTTGAAACTCCCAGGATCTCAAAGCTTTGGTGGAAACTTCTTTGTTATAATAGCACTGCACTCTTCAGTAAGTGCTATCGTCTCACACTCCTGCAACTTATGCTTTCTAGACAATAAATCTTTCATGAATTTAGCATAGTTAGGCATACTTGCTAAAGCCTCAGCAAAAGGAATGTTAATATGCAACTTTTTTAAATATTTCGAAAAACCTGGCATATTGTTGCTTCTGTGCCTGTTGCTTGAGCTTCATGGGATAAGGAGGTTTCTCAAAATGAGAAAAATCCATCGATTTCTTTGGAGCTTCAACAGCTTTCTCCTTTGCCTCTTCTTTTTCTTTCCTTGCAAGTTCTTCTTTCTTAGTGGCAAGGTTTTCCACTTCTTTCTCACTTTCTGGCTCAATTAATGCTTCATCAACTTTCTTTTGATGAACCAATTTTGGCTTATCTTGAGGATAAATCACAACCCCGTTTCTGGTGACTATTGAATTGCAATATTCTTTCGAATTCACTTCAGTATCACCAGAAAATTTCCCTTGAGTTCTTTCAGATAACTGTCTAAACAATTGACCTATCTGAGTCTCCAAGTTCCGTATGGAAGCATCTTGATTTTTATGATAAGCTCTTGTCTCACTCATGAAAGCATTAGTATTCTCCTTATGATCATTTGTGGTCTTAGAAAGCTGCACTATTGCTTTCTCCAATTCTGATGGTTCTTTCTGTGGAAGGGGAGGTGGTTGCAGGTAATTGTTGGATTTATAATCCAAGTCTTCCCCTTGATTTCTCCTTTGAAAGTTGTTCCCTTGGCCGCCATTCTGATTCCTCTGGTAACTTTGGGTGTTCTGTGGTGGCCTTAGATCATACCACACTCCATTGACTTGGAATGGTTCAGCCCCTCATTAGACTCATGCTCCTCTTTGCAATACTCACAGTTAACTGAATTAACTTGAGTTGTAGAAATTCGCATCTTATCCAGCTTGGCATTCATTCTAGCTAGCTGTTGAGAAATCACTTTTTGCTCAGCAAGTGATGCATCATTGTTCCCCAGTTGTAGAACTCCTTTCTTTGGTTGGACTGGTTGAACTAGTTGAACTACTGTAGAGGCATTCTCATCCCTTGCCGTGTAGTCTATCAGCTCCAAGGTTTGAGTTGCTGTCTTCCTTGCTATGGTCCCACCGGCTGCACCATTTACAACCATTCTGGATTCTGGTGTCATTCCATTGTAGAAGACTCTGACCTTCTTTCCATCTGGTAGATCATATGTGGGACACTTTCTGATCAGTTCTTGGAATCTGGTCCAAGCCGTATATAGAGTTTCTCCTGGTTGTTGAATGATGTTGGTGATTTCATTCACCAACTTGTTGTATTTTCCCTAGAGAAGTGCTCAGCAAAGAATTTAGCTGCCAACTCTTCCCATGTTCTGATGCTGTTGGGAGCTTCTCGATCTAACCATCTGAGAGTTTTCCCAGTCACAACAAACGGAAACAATCGGAGTCTGATCGCATCATCTGATACTCCGTTGTGTTTAGTTGTATCACTGATTCTTATGAATCTGTCTATGAATTCATGAGGATCTTCATAGTCCTCCCCACTAAACTGAGTTTTCTCCACTAATGTGATCAGTGATGGCTGAATGTCATAGTTGTTGGCATTAATCGGTGGCCTCACAATGCTGGAATTCGGTCTGGTGAAGAGTGGAGCAAGAATTGACTCCATAAACTCATCTTCCGGTGGTGGATTGTTGTGGCCTCCTCCACTAGCATTGTTGTGATTCGCCATTTCTTGTATGAGTTGCACAGGTTCACTAATCAGATCTTCCCAAACTATCTGCTTGGCAACTTTCTTCAGCCTTCTCTCAGTCCTTGTGACTTCAGGATCAAACACAGTCTTCAAGAGCAAGTCTGCCTCGCATAAAACTCAAGGAAAATGGTTAGTAACACCTGCAAAATGCAGAACACGATAGAATAAAAATAAAGAATTAAATATCCAATCTCTACTTACCAAAAAAATAATAATATATATCCAATCTCAAAGATCAACGGTTATTTATAATATTGGAATTTACAATCCCCGGCAACGGCGCCAAAAACTTGATACTCACCGGCAAGTGTACCGATCGCACAAGTAATAAAGTGATAAAGTAGAGTATCGTCTCCACAGGAATTATAAACCAAGTACTACAATAACCAGTCCCCTTAAGTTGGATGGAATCCAAACGGGTGTGACAAATATTGTTGATTGATTAGAAAAATAAAACTAAAAGTAAAAGCGTATTGAGGAAGAATTGCGGTAAGAGAAACAAACACCTTGACGATCCCCACCTTGTACTCTGAATCAAGGTTTACATTTGATTTACTCATTGATCAAACAATTCATCATCTTTAAATTGATTGGTTAAGCCCTAATTTCTTAGTGACATTAACCTTATTAAACCTTATTAGAACCCTAATCCCTTAGTGATCCCTTTTTAGGTTAAACGTTAAAATTAATGAATCTTGGACGTTTGCGGTTTACGTAGCCTATCCCTAGTGTATACACAAATAGTCATTGTCCTTTTTGTCAGGAATTAGAATCCCAATATCCCTATTGCGAACCCTAACCCTCGCAATCCCCTTAGAGTGATCAGATCTAAAAGAATTATAGATGAAGAGCAAAGGAAAATAAATGCAATTAGATAAATAAACGTAAACCTGATCCAAATTACAAGGGGTTCACATCAAGGGTTGTAACCCTCACCACAATAAAAAGAGATCTAGCCAACCATAGTCATGACTGGTCTCGAAAAATAAAACATAAAACTAGAAGAAAGAAGAAGAGGAAGAAGAAAAACTAGAAGAAATCTGAATGGAGTGGAATTCTGAATTGTGTGGAATGAAAAGGAATGGTGGAGAGGACACCTATATATAGCTAGACAACTAGGGTTTCCTCGCAATTTCCCAAATGTCCTTTTGATGGAATCCGCGCGGCTCACACCAAGCATGGCACTGGTCGCGCGATTTTTGCTTCCGTGTTGTGATCTTTGCGCGAGTAGCGCCAGAAACGGCGCTGGTAGCGCGAACTTGCTTGGGCTGCGTTGGTTTCGCGTGGGTTTGCCTTCCGTGTGCTGTTCCTCGCAATTTTTTGAATCTCTTCACCTTTTAACCTATAAAAGTATAGAATAATCAATGAAGTGTGTCAGAAAATGGATTATCAATAATTAATTAAGAATAATAACTTTTTTTTACAGAATTACTATCAAATCCTTATTCTTTTTACTCTGAAATATCTATATGTTGAAGGCATATCAGTGGAACCAACAATGGGCAAAACCGAGGACACAAAAGCTTACCTCGCAAGCAATCAATCCCAAGTCAAAGGTTAACACTAGGCCAAGGTCCACAAACAGCTCAATCACAATCTGTCTAGACCAACAATCATATCAACATTCATAATCTAAAAGTTCATGACATAACGACAAAGTTTCTTTTTATGTTTCATGACCGTAGGCTTCTTTCAAAGCCATAAGCCTTCAATGTTATTGGTCCTGACTTATTTAAATTATTATAGAGGTTTAGAATATTCAGTTAAGGGTCCAGAAACCCAACCCACGCTTTTGTTTGGGTAAAATAGCTCAAAACATGATTTTTCACAGAATATCCTGATATTTCTCGGGGACATATACGGATATCCATATCCGGATATTCACAGACCCAATATCTGGACATCCATATCCGGATATCACATACCCAATATTCGGATATCCATATCCAGATATTCACAGACCCAATGTCCGGATATCAATATCCAGATATTCCCAGACCTAATATCTGGATATCCATATCCGGATATCACCAAAAAAATATCCGGATATTTCGTGACAGAATGCAGTTTTGCATTTTCGCGAAGATAAACCTTCAAGGTTCCATTTTTAACACTTCCACACGTCCAAGCACGCATTTTTAGACACATTTAAGTAGGTTTTCATATTGGTTAATTAATATCTTCATTTAACATGCCAAGACTTGATATTTTACATGATAACTCAAGAACAAAGGTTAGGAATGTACCCCAAAGCCTTGCAAACAACAAATAATGGGCCTTTGATGTTGGAAAACCCACTCTTTACTCCCACCAAGCGCTGTACATGAAAATGGAGTGATGCAAATCACTCCTCTCACCGCAAAGAGCATCCAAGCAAGCTTGATGTTGGCTCCAACTCTAAAACTCACAAGAATCACACTCACCCATCCAAGACAGCAGCAAAAAAGGTTCTAAGAGGAGACTGTTCTGCCTCAAGATGATTACTTTTAAGTTGAATCAAGGTTTGATCAACTCAAGGAAGATGAAAAAGGTGTGAATGGGTGTTGTTGAAGGGGACAGTGTATTGGCAAGGTGTGGAGACTCACAAGCAGCAGATGAAGGTCCCGTAGGAATAGTGGAATCAGCTTAGGGTTTAGTGCACCTTTAGTTTATATAGGCTCATTAAATTAACACGTCGGTATTAGCATTATTAGTTTCGCTAATCATTTTAATCTCTAACTTCATATTCTGAATTTAGCCATTTTTCTAAGAATTATCATATTTTTATTATAATTTTCATAGCACTTTGCCGGTATGCGCTTTCACGTAGTCGGTATCAGTCCTGACGCCAGTTCTCATTATTTTGACTCAAAACTTGGTATACCTGACCTAGGTATTATTCTAGAAATATTCATGTACTTATTATAATTTTATGGGATACTTCACCGGTACGCACTTATACCGTGAAGCGGAACCGGTATCTGCACTTTTCGTCAGAAAAACGACTTTCAACATTATTAATCGCTTACTATAATTATTTAAGCCATCTCATAATTATTCAAGGTCAATTATGGAATTATTTCCTAGATTCACATTTTATTAATTAAATTCCTAAATTAACGTTGCAGGTTCTTACATTCACCCCACCTTTTAAGAATTTTGTCCGCAAAATTAGAAACATATCTGTCCCGAAACTCGGGGTATTGCCGGAGAAGCTCGTCCTCTTGCTCCCACATACACTCCTCAGGAGTTCTTCCTTCCCATTGCACTTTGACCATGAGAATGACTTTGCTACGAAGCTTCTTCTCGCCACGATCAAGGATCTTGAGTGGGCCGATGGGAGTCTTAAGTTCTCCCGAACCTCCACGTCGTCAGGTTGTACCACGTGCGACAGATTCGCTATATACCTCTGAAGCTAAGACACTGACACTAGCTGTCGAACTCGCGCAAATTAAAAGTTATTTTTAATTAGGGTTCAGAAATTTGCAGTAAAGTGGAAACCCTAAGTCGTCTCTCAAGGAAATTGTTTTGATAAAATCGCTTATGATCGCAGAAAATAAAAGGGGGAATTTTGATTCTTGTGGAATAATTAAAAGACAGAATATAAACTGGGATTAAAACTTCTTAAATAAAATTAACCAACCTAAGGTTAGGGTTCCTAGGATGTCCTTCCTTGAATAACAATTCCCAAATTCACGATTGATCTCAATTGAATCAGAATCCTTATTTTCAATTGAGAACAATCGGACCATCAAATCTGATGATTATTCCTTTTCCATAATCGCAATCGCGAACCTCAGATCGAATATCCACAATCGCACGATATCGATCTAAGTTAGGAAAAGAAACAAATCTGGTTAGAGAATTATAAATATTACCAAATTCACGATTAATCTCAATTGAGTCAGAATCCTTATTTCCAATTGAGGTTAATCGATCATCAAATCTTATGATCATTCTTCACCCATAATCGCAATCGCGAACCTCAGATCGAATATCCACAATCGCACGATATTGATCTGAGTTAGGGTAAAGAAACGAATCTGGTTAGAGATTGATCGCAGATCCTCTAGACAGATCCATGGAATCCCTTCCCCTTAAGTTGATTAAAAGGGGGTTTATCCTAGCATGGCTAGGATAAACATGATTAAAAAATAAAGAAAGAAGAAGAAAAACGCGAAGAACGCGAAGAACACTTCAGAGAAAACACTTTGATCCCCAATTCTGAAAATTACATAATACCAATAATGTTTCCCTACTTTCCTTCATATACCCCTAGGGCTCAGAAACCAAATTGGGTTAAGGCTCACTCAGATCAGACTATTTGTCTACAATAAAATAAAATAAGAAAATAAAATAAAACTTAATTACAAGTCTAAAATTTCAGCAAAATATGTTCTTCTTGGCGTAAAAAATTACCCATCTTCCAGTCCGAATTGCGCTTCGAGCTCTGCGTAAGAATTGTAGCCCTCTGTGTTATCTGAAAAATCAAACAAGAACGGAGTCAATCCGACAACTGTGGACTGAGATATGGTCAAAATACAGAAGTAACGTAAAGCTGAAAATTTCTGACGAAAATAAATTAAACCCAATCAAACACTAAAAAATGTAAATTAAATCAAAACATCATTATTTTATTCAAATAAATCCTAAAAAGACTAATCAAGAGTAATAAATAATTGCAATAAAATATGAGTTATCAGACACGTGAAGCACGTCGTTGATGTTTGCCAAGTTCGGAGGCAAGGCAAGCGGGTAGGCAATAGGCCCTATCCTACCAAGTATCTGGTATGGCCCTATGAATCTCGGGCTAAGCTTTTTCACACCGAGGGCCCGACCAACACAGGTGACAGGTGAAAGTCTCACAAACACGTGCTCACCTTCACTGAACTCCAGTGGTCGATGCTTGACCTCATAATAACTTTTCTGGCGATTCTGCGCCTGCTTCAACTTCTGTCTGATCATCTAGAGCTGTTGGGTGGTATCTTGAACAAAGTCCAAGCCAAATAACACCTTATCTCCAACCTCAGACCAACAGGTAGGAGTCCGACACCTCCTACCATACAACGCCTCGTAAGGTGCCATGCCCAGGCTAGCATGAAAACTAATGTAGTACGAAAACTCAACCAATGGCAGGTACCTATCCCATGCTGAGCCCTGCTCCAATGTGCAAGCCCTCAACATGTCCTTCAAGGTCTTAATGGTTCGCTCAGTCTGTCCGTCAGTCTGAGGGTGATAGGCTGTACTTGATCTCAACTGAGTACCAAAAGCTCCCTGCAGCGCCTCCCAGAACCGAGATGTGAACTTCGGGTCCCTATCACTGATGATACTCTCAGGCACCTCGTGAAGCCTCACGATCTCGCGAACATAAAGTCTGGCCAATTGCTCAATAGTGAAGCTCACCTTTACCGGAAGAAAATGGGCAGACTTAGTCAATCTATCCACAATGACCCAGATATAGTCACAACCAGCCTGAGTCTTAGGCAGTCCCACCACGAAGTCCATCAAAATGCTCTCTCATTCCCATGGCAGTATCTCAAGAGGTTGAAGTCTTCCAGACGATTTCTGGTGTTCAATCTTCACCTTCTAACAAATAAGACATTTGGACACATAGACCACTATGTCCTTCTTCATGCTCGGCCACCAGAATTTATCTTCAAGTCCTGGCACATCTTTGTAGCACCAGGGTGGACAGTGAATTGGCCCTTATGAGCCTCTATCATCACCTCCCCAGTCAAAGGACCTCTAGGTATTACAACCCCTTTTGGAACGTCCACAATCCACCCTCATTCCAAGACACGCCGTCTTGGTTCTTCACATAATCCAGGCACTCACTTTGCACTTACGCCTCTTTAATCCTTTCTATCAGCTCATTCTTTACTCTTACCGTTTCCATCTCAAGATGTGTACCCCCAAATAAAGAGGTCAATGACAGATCTCGAAACTCCTCAATAACATCCTTTATGTAACATCAAAATCATCATTCGATTCTCTGGGATCACCAGTCACTCTATCAATAGAGGTGACCTGACCCCACATACTCTATTCCTAACAATAACTTGGGTGAGTTTAGCGATTGTGCACCGACTACAGACAACTGAAGAATGTGACAATCAAGAACAAGTATCTCGTCCCTCGTATTGATGATCTGTTGGATCAACTTAGGGGTGCTTACATGTACTCGAAGATTGATCTCCGGTCCGGATACCATTAGATTCGGGTCAAGCCGGAGGATGTCCCAAAGATCGCATTTCGTTCGAGATACGGTCACTATGAGTATTTGGTGATCCCGTTTGGACTCACCAATGCACTCGCAGTGTTCATGGATTACATGAAACAAATTTTTCAGCTCTACTTGGACCGCTTTGTGATCGTCTTCATTGATGATATTCTGATATACTCCAAGACGGAGGAGGAGCATGCGGAGCACTTGAGGAATTATGTTGCAGGTGCTGAAGGAGAAAAAGCTTTATGCTAAGCCTTCAAAGTGCGAGTTTTGGCTCAAGTCAGTGAAATTTCAGGGGCATGTGATTTTTGCAGAAGGAGTTACAGTGGACCCAAACAAGATTGAGGCCGTGTTAGATTAGGAGGGGCCCAAGATGGTTACAGAAGTTAGGAGTTTCTTGGGTTTGGCAGGTTACTACATAAGATTCATTGAGGGATTCTCCAAGATGGTTTTGCCATTGACTCGCCTTACTCGAAAGGAGACTCCGTTTGTGTGGAGTCACGAGTGTGAGGAGTGCTTCTAGGAGTTGAAGGAGAGACTGACAACTACACCAGAGTTGGTCCTTCCTGATCCTGCTGAGCAAATTGAGGTGTATTGTGATGCCTATGGGAAGGGGCTGGGTTGTGTGCTGATACAGAATGGCAAAGTTATTACTTATGCTTCGAGGAAGTTGAAGCCTCAAGAAGAGAACTACCTGACTCATGATCTGGAGTTGGCTGCAATTGTGTTTTCCTTTAAGATTTGGAGGCATTATATATATAGCATGAAGTTTTTCGTGTTCAGTGACCACAAGAGTTTGAAGTATCTGTTTGAATAAAAGGAGCTGAACGTGAGACAAAGGAGATTGATGGAGTTCCTAAAGGACTACAACTTTGAGTTGAAGTGTCATCCTGCCAAGGCTAATGTGGTAGTTGATGCTTTGAGTTAGAAATTCATGAGCCTATATAGTTTGATGATGGGTGAATATGATATAATTGAGAAGTTTCGGGATTTGATAGTGTCCTCTTTATTTGGGGGTGCACTTCTCGAGATGGAGACTGTGAGAGTCAAAAATGAGCTAATGGAAAAGATTAAAGAGGCGCAGGTGCAAAGAGAGTGCCTTGATTATGTGAAGAACCAAGATGGTGTATCTTGGAATGAAGATGAGTTGTTGATGTTCCAAAAGAGGATAGTAATTCCTAGAGGCCCTTTGACTGAGGAGGTGATGACAGAGGCTCATAAGGGCCAATTCACTGTCCACCCTGGGGCTACTAAGATGTCCCAGGACTTGAAGAGGAATTTCTGGTGGCCGTGCATGAAGAAAAACATAGCTGTTTATATGTCCAAGTGTTTGATATGCCAGAAAGTGAAGATATAACACCAGAAACCGTCTGTTAAGCTTCAACCCTTGAAATACGGCAGTGGAAGTGGGAGAGCATTTCCATGGACTTCGTAGTAGGACTGCCTAAGACTCAGGCTGGTTTTGACTCTATTTGGATCATTGTTGACAGATTGACTAAGTCTGCCCATTTTCTTCTGGTAAAGGTGAGCTTAACTACATAGCAGTTGGCCAAACTATATGTTCGCGAGATCGTGAGACTTCCCAGGGTGCCCGAGAGTATCATTAGTGATAGGGACCCAAAGTTCACATATCGGTTCTGGGAGGCACTGTATGGAGCTTTTGGTACTCAGTTGAGATTGAGTACAGCCTATCACCCTCAGATTGATGGACAGACTGAGCGAAACATCCAGACATTGGAGGATATGTTGAGGGCTTACACATTGGAGCAGGGCTCAGCATGGGATCAGTACCTATCGCTGGTGGAGTTTTCTTACAACAACAGTTTTCATGCTAGCCTGGGCATGGCACCGTACGAGGCACTGTATGGTATGAGGTATCAGACTCCTACCTGTTGGTCGGAGGTTGGAGATAAGGAGTTATTTGACTTGGACTTCGTCCAAGAGACTACCTAGCTGATCCAGATGATCAGGAAAAGGCTGAAGCAGGCGCAGAATCACCAGAAGAGTTACTACGACAACAAACATCGACCACTGGAGTTCAGCGAGGGTAAGCACGTGTTTGTGAGACTTTCACCTGTCACCGGTGTTAGTCGGGCCCTCGGAGTGAGGAAGCTTAGCCCGAGATTCATAGGGCCATACCAGATTCTTGGTAGGGTAGGGCCTGTTGCCTACCAGCTTGCCTTGCCTCCGAGCTTGACCAACATCCACGATGTGTTTCACTTGTCTCAGCTTCGGAGGTATATAGAGGACCCTTCGCACATGGTGCAACTGGATGATGTGGAGGTTCAGGAGAATTTAAAGACTCCCGTTGGACCACTCAAGATTCTTGATCGTGGCGAGAAGAAGCTTCGTAGCAAAGTCATTCCCATGGTCAAAGTGCAATAGGAAGGAAGGACTTCAAAGGAGTGTACGTGGGAACGAGAGGACGGGCTTCTCCGGCAATACTCCGAGTTTCGGGACAAGTATGTTTCTAATTTTACGGACAAAATTCTTAAAATGTGAGGCGAATGTAAGAACCCACACCGTTAAATTAGGAATTTAAATGAGTAATTATGAATTTAGTAAATAATTCCATAATTGATCTTAAATAAATATGGTAAGGTTAGTATAATTATCACAAAGGATTAATAATGCTAAAAGTCGCTTTTCTGATGAAAAGTGCAGATAACGGTTCTGCTCCACAGTATAAGAGCGCATCGACGAAGAATCCTGAAAAATTATAATAAGTGTGTTAATATTCATAGAATAATACTTAGGACTAGTATGGCAAGTTTGGGGTCGAAATAATGAGAACTAACGTCAGGACTGATACCGGCTATGTAAAAGCGCGTACCGGCAAAGTGCTGCGAAAAATAAAATAAAAATATGAAAAATCCAAGAAAAATGGCTAGGTTCAGTATAACACCTCAAATATTTAAATGTTTATTTTTATATTATATTGTGAAATGAAAGTTGGTGGATTAGTGAAAATCCAAGGTTATGGCCAAAAGGGGCAAAAAGGGCAAAATGGTAAATTACCAACCGTGTGTTGTGAGGCAAAAATATTGAGTTAGAGATTTCAAATGACAAAAGTAATACTGGAAATGGAATCAGGGCGGAAAATTGAGTGAATAGGCAAATTTGGGAAAAATTGATGAATAGTGAATTTTAAGTGTTAAAATACTGTGATGTGAGTGTACCAATAGGTGTGAAATTTTTATCAATATTTTGGAGAAATAAAAATATGTCATGGACTGGGAAAAATATTTAGATTAAGGATTTGTGATCGGAATTTTTATCGGAGTTAAAGTTAGATCGCGTGTGGGACCCGTGTGACCGAAGTCACTTGGCCCCACCCTCTTTTTCTTCTTCTTTCCTCCTCTTTTCTTCTCCATTGCGCGCTCCTTCCCTGCAAAAGACCAAGAAACACCATTTCCTTCACCATTTCCTTCACCATTTCACCATTTCTTCGTTTCTTCACCGAATCGCTTGATTTTGGTGTTGAAATCTATCGTAAACAACCTTCCAAAGCCATTGGTAACACTTAGAAGCCTTGAATCCACCTCCTTGGCCGCATTTTTGGCAAACTCAGATTCGGCCCATTAGAGTTTTTGGAGATTTCTTGGAGTTTTGATCTTCAAATGGTTTAGCGAAGCCTTGGTGGTGATCATACAACACATTGTAAGTATATTTGTAGTCTTTTGATGGTTGATTTCATAGATCTATGAATTTGTGTTCAAAGCTTTGATTTTAGATGTGTGATGATAGAGAGCCCAAATGGAAAAATGCTATTAGATGAAAAGGCCTTAGAATCATGTTTGTAAGCTAGAAATGCTATGTTAAATTTTGGTGAAAAATATAGGTTTTTAACTTAGAGGAATTTGAGGAATTTTCATGAAAAGTGAGTTTTGGTGTAATTTGGATTTGATGATTGTTGTAGGGTGCCTCACACGGTTGGAATTGTGAAAAGTTAAAGTGGAGCATACGTTTGGAACGGATTGCTAAGTATTGAGGTAAACTCTTGGAACTTGGGTTTAATCCCTAGTGAGCTCCACCACACCTAGAGGAAGGTTGTGGTTGGATTATGTGGTTATGACATGATGTGTTTGTGTGCTTGTATGCATATTGCTTGTATTGTGTGAAAATTGTGTGGTCACTGGCCAGTTGACGAGTGGAGTTTGGACATCCGCTGGATTCATCCTTGTGAGAATGCCAGTCGGGTATTGCCGTGGAGTCGACTCTGGGAGCGGCGCCAGGATGATCCAAACGTGGGACATCCGCCGGATAGGGCTCATGAGGAGTTCCGGTTGGGTATTGCCATGGAGTCTTCTCAACCATGGGAGAGGCGCCAGGATTGTCTCGGGAGTTATATGATGGAGTCCTTGAACATGAATCCATGAGTGGATGTTCTTGGGTGTCTCCAGGTGGATGGTGATATTGTTTTACTTGCATATCATATTATGTCATTTTGATACATTTTAGTGAGCCATGGAGTGGAGAGAGCCTCTAGCTCCATTGGTTTACTGAGATATATCCGTATATCTCACCCCGTGTTTGGGGGACCACATTTCAGGTCACTATGAGCTGGGAGGAGCTTCGGGCAAGAAGCCCGTATAGTGGACGTTGGATTGGCATGCGGTGCATTAGGATTGCATGGCTTTTTGGAGGAGTCACTACAAAAATTCAGGTGTTTTGTGGAGGTCTTATTTTCATATTTTGGAGGTCTTTGACCCCCACAAAAGACATTTGTGGCATTCACCCAAACCCCCAGTTCTGTCTTCGCCACAACATAGTTTGTGGGGGTTTTGTGTGCAGTGCCACAATTTGTTAAAGTATTTTTTGGAGGTTCGAAACCTCCACAAATATGTTTGACTTTCTGTCACTCATAGACCCCCACAACATTTATCACTTCTTGGAGGGCATAAACCTCCACAATATTTTTATTATATTTAAAAAAAAATGAGCTTACGAGAAATGATTTTATTTGAATAATAAAAGACGTCCATTTCAAATATAAATTTATTTGTTATTTGAGAAAAATTGTACTTTAAATCTTGTAGGTTCCCATTCAAAAGGTTACAAAGCCCTACGGATGCTGTAGTTGAACGTTTAAATATTAAGCTTTAAAACTGCATCACGATATTGTTTGTAGCGAACATCTATTTTGGTAGCTGTAAACTCACACAAGTGAATATTCAGAATGCTGTACAAAGTAACTAGTTCACAGCCACCAACTAAACAACAAACCCCAATAAAGGAAAAAAACACCCCTACAGGAGGCTGCGTCTCGTTAACAACTCATCAACCATGACATGGTTGAAGCAACAAAATTGGTTTTATGGAGAATGGCTATCATTCAGCAATTGAAACAGATATGATGAAACCTGCACAATGAAAGAGTAAAAATCAATTACTAAAATTACAAATCAAAATAACGGTAAAAAACATAGATATAGATATAGATATGCACATCAAATATAAAATAAAGATGAATAGAAGCAAAGAGTTATTTGAATAAGTCATTTAAATTGTGCATAAAATACCTTACAACAGCACTGTATCCGAAAGGTCATTTCTGATAATACCTTAAGTGAGAACATTTTTGTCAACTCCATATGTTAGATTGCCCGGAGCATGTGAATAACCACCTTCATCATTGAGGTCATCCATCACATCAAAATAAGGCATAATAATATTTCGTCTTTCACCCCACAAGGATGTCATATCAGGAGAATATTTGCTAATATGAAACTTAGATTCAATTATTATAGCACATTTTAGCATAATAACTTTCACACTACCAATTTTAATGATCAGAAGGGAGTAACGATTAGTGAAATTTATGTTATATTGAATTAGTAGTTCATGTTTCTTCATCCCCTCCAAAACTGGGGCACTGTTGGGAAATGTGAACTTAAGTCCACTTCCAAGGCTAACAGAAAATGCTCATATATCACATTATTAAAAACGGAGGTATAAGACTTAAGAGGAAATGCATGTAGAAAAAGTTATGTTTATTACATTACTTTTCTATGTAGGAGAAAAACTAACCTTGTAAGAGAAGACCCCAGAAGAGGAGTTTTGAGTGTTCTAACTAGCACCTTTTTTACAGCTATGAGTCTATTTGGTATTCTCTGGACATCAACTAGAAGCATCAATAGATAAAGGACTGGTTTGAACCAAAATATAAGAAGAAGAAGAAGAAGAAAAACAAACAAAGGAACAGAGAATCTAGGAACTTAAAGCATTCTGAGTCACCCTATTTTCTCATTTACAACTAACCTTGAGAGCAAGAGGAATGGCCATCCCCACAATGAACAAAAAGAAAGGCATGACAAAATCAGCAAGATTGCAACCATTCCATGGTGCATGACCAATCATTGGCCATTGTCCTCCAGCATCATCAACCAAGATCATTAACTGCATAGCATATTATCAAAACACATTAAAGAAAAATCAAAATTATATTTACAACAAAACACAAAAATATGTACACAAAAATTGTACATATTATCAAAACACGTTAAATGGATTACATCAAAACCAAACGTTGTTCTCGCTAAAGCGTTAAAAGTCATTTGTGAAGACTAGAAATTAAAAACAAGGCATAAATGCAAATAATGACAATATCTAGAAGTCATTTGTCTTTCGTGAAACAACAGCCACCTTTGTTCCAACCTATGACAAATCAGTGAAAGCACACAACATATTCAGAAATCACTTGATAAGATTGCTGACAACAAAAAATAAATCCATATAAATAAATAAATAAATAAATAAAAATAATCTGCTTTGTAAAAGACATACTGCCCAGAAATGGGTGCAACTAAAATTAAAACAAAGGCTCAGTTTCCAGCAAGAGAGGAATAACTCACAAATTTTAGGAAGCTTGAACCATATAAATAACTTCTCAAATAGATCCAAACACTCTTGATTGTCCTCAAAATCTAATTTGGTCCAATCAACACCATCTAATTCGTACTCCTGAAACAATATATGTGAATTGCAAGTTGCTGTCATGCATATCAAGCCTATTCAAGAACACAACTTTAACATGTGATATGAAGTAAAGATGATTTAACTAATGTATTGTCCTGTTACCAATGAAAATAGCAATTATGGTCTCACTTAGTTCCTGAGAGCATACAAATGTAACGGTCTTATGAAATGCATCATTTGCTTCTTACTAGGAATTGCATCAGTGTCAACAAGTCACAACTTACAAAATGCATCTATGCCTTCTCTAGCACTCAAATTAAACTACACACAAGATCCAGATCCAAATACGTCTTAAGAATTACTACACTACAAATAGATATAAGCAAATAAAACAAATACAGCTAAATGACTACACTACACATGTTAATTATGTGCTCATTTTTATTCAATAATATCAACAATGGCAAAATTTGGTAATAGAAGAGCAATAAGACCATGACCAGCTGCCCAGACAGCATGTGGAAACTTGGTTTCCCTTGTCCACTAAACAACAAAGAAACTCCCACTAGTTAATTTTTTGTAGCAACAGAAATAAACTGAAATTCAGATTCCAAAATAGAGAAAACTCAGACTGCAACTATGTTCAAATATAAAAATGGAAGAACCACGAGCAAAACTTGCTTAATATTTAGATGTTATGTGATGAAACTATAAACACAGTCACAAACACATAGAGAACCACAAGCAAAACTTGCTTAATATTTAGAGCACTGATTCAAAATATGCAATAATAACCAATTGGGGTGTGGAGAATTGCAATCAGAATCAATTCGAGAATAAAAAAAAAAAGAGTATGAGAAAACTAAGAGCATTGGAATGAACATTCCAATAACCATATAAAAGAAAAGGTTGCAATGAAAATAAAGGGGCTCGCTCACATTTGATTGAGTCTGACTCATCATCGTTACCATTTTGTTCAAGAAGTCCCTCATGCCCTGCAAAAGCAAATTCACTATTAGATTAACTCATCAAAATTATTGCATCACGATCCATGAACACTCCTTCATTTGGTGGAAACAATAGCCAATTCTATGAATTATTCCCTCTTATTGAAATCCATAAACATGACCATGTGCTGTGTAACACACACCAATTGACTCGACTTATAAAAAAGTTTATGCATTAGTGGGAATCCCATAGAATAGAGTCAAGCATTTGTGGAAATATTGGATTCTTTTTTTTTGGTATAAATTGGATTCTTATTAATCCCAAAGAAGATACCTCTTTTTTCAGGAAGTTAAAAATAAAGTAAAATATATGGACAGTGCGACAGAAACCATATTAAGCAACATTTTCTCAATTCAAAACCCACGCAGTAGAATAACAGTGACCGTGAGCCATTTTCTTTATTTTACTCCCCCGTTACACTTTTTCTTTTTTTTAAAATAAAATAAAATAAAATAAAATTCTAGAAAAAAACATAAAAATACATGTGAAAAACTAAAAAATAAATCAAAAAACCTCGTTGCCGACTCATAATAAGAATGTAGAAATTAAAAGAAATTCACGGAGGGTTGAAAAAAGAGTTCAATCACAACGGACAAGCAATCAAATTCACCAATAATAATAATAATAATAAGTAACCTTTAGGAAGCGAAGCGTCTTCCTTTGTTTTCCCCACGATGTCCATGGGCTCCATCCTTTTGACCTGAAAACCAACGAATGAGGGGAATAGAAGGCAATTAGTTATAACAGATCTGAGAAGAGAGCGAGTGATAAAGAGAGGGAACTCACCGATTGAGTCAACTGATTGAAGATCCGAGATGAATAAAGATGAGCGAGGACATGGATATGGACATGGACATGAACATGAACATGGTTGATGTTTGTATCTCTAGAATCCGATTATTGGGATCAGAATTTGACCTTCAAAGTAACATATTTGTAAAAACAGAGTGAAGATCAAAACGAACATAACAGATGCAAGAACGAACAATAGAGTGTGTAAGCTTGGTTAAACCATGTGTTTATGAGAAAAATCAGGGCCAGAAGGGTTACAAGTGCATGCATGTGTGTCCTTCAGAAGCTCATTGAAGAAACTATCCATTGAATCACTGCTAGGAAATTCACCCGTGTTTGGACTCGAGAACACTTCATGGTTCAAGAAATCAAGCTTGTCTCCATTCCCAAAGGAAATCCCTAAAATTTCTTTCGGATATGCCACCAGACCTAATCAGAAAACATAGAGCGAATTCCAAAATGTAGGAGCGAGAAGCAGAAAAAGAAGTACAATAGAAAAATAGCAAAACACTCAACTGATCGAAAAAATCAGCATGGTTGGATCCCAATTATAGACGAAATGGAAACCCTAAGAAGATAATAGAATTTAGACAGAAAAGAAAGCGAACCAGGAAGAAGCTATAGGTTCACACGATTCCTTTTTTTTTTGTTCTCTCTCTCAACCACTTCTAATTTATACGTATTTCATCTCAGACGAGGGGAGGAGGAGGCATCATGTGAAGAAGAAGACGATGCAACCATTCTTCAGAACTTGGAATTTTATTAATTGTTAAAAAAAAATATAACAGCCATATTCAGAAAATATTCAAAAATTTTGACAGTAAATATTGTGGAGGGCAAAAATTGCCATAAAATTATAAAAACTAGCAAAAAGAAAAAATTGAAATACAACATAGCGTTCTCCAAATGCCACAATATATATAATTATTGGAGGTTTTATAAACCTCCACAAAATAACCTCCACGAAAGACCAATTTTTTTGTAGTGAGTTTATGGAGTGCACATAGCATACCATTAGTATTTTGAGACTTAGGTCATGAACATATTGCATGATGTTATTTCCATGCTTTTGTTAGTGTTCATGATTATATGCTAAGTCTTGTTTATGTTTCATTATTCATGGCTTGGATAACTGTATATTTTGAGTGAGCATGGGACTTGTCCATTGCCACATTCATAGCCTTGAAGTCTTGATGAGTAATATTGTAAAAATGGTCCATATTTGTATGTAAATGGCCATTATTTGAGAACCTTGTAAATGATGTTTAAACTTAAGGAAAATGCATGATGGAAGGGCCTAGAGCCTACATTAGGACATGATTATGTGTTACGTGGAGTACCAAGGGGTTAGGGATGGGTTACACACCCTTTTTGGGGTTTAAAATGCTGTAATCTGTCATTTTGCTGCATAGTAATCGATTACCCAAGGCATGGTAATCGATTACCATGCAACAGGGGACGAAAAATTGGCTACTGTCTGCACTGGTAATCGATTACTGGCCTTTGGTAATCGATTACCATGTGAGGTAATCGATTACCCAAAGTTGGTAATTGATTACCAGAACAGAGGATTGAGAAAATTGGCTACTGCCTCATTTTTGACAGGTGGTAATCGATTACCACCCACTGGTAATCGATTACCACAGTGTAATTTTCGAAAATTCAGTTTTTTCTAGACTAAAAGAAAGGGGCTTAACTTGGTGGGTAGAACTCCAAATGATACGTGGTTTGAAACCACGCGTAGACAATGTAAAGGACTACAACTTGGTAAAAGATGAGAGTAAGATGGTGAGTTTAAATGAAATGAATAAAAAGAAAGATTTATGATATTAGAAAGTGAATGATTCCGCAAATGGCATTTACAATTATAATGTGGTTTTAATTGATTACGGAAAATGTATTGATGCAAAAGAAAAGGAATATGTTAAAAGAAAAATTTGCCCGTAATTTAATTAACCTAATCACTGTGATTGTAACTGCGCTTAATATCATAATCAATGTTAACAATACCGGTGTACAACGGGCTGTTACATTTTATGGTATCAGAGCAGTTTTGTTTAGGGAACTCTGATTGTTTGTGTATGTTGTATCTTGTGTGCCATAGCTATCTGTGAACTATTTATGATTAATGTATATGTGATTCCTCAGTGTGGGTCTGATCAACTCATTCCTTTGTGTTACATGTACAGATATCATGAGTAGGGCACGAGGTCGCCGTGGGGCACGTGGTGCAGGTCCTTTGCCACCGGATCCGGTCACTGCAGTCCTGAATGCTCTGCAGGCGGAGACGGCTGCAAATAGAAATATGACTGAGAACCTAATGAAAACTAATCAGGACATGATGCAGGCCTTTATGGCTGAGATGAGGGCGGATAGAGGTCGTCCTAGGAGGGATAATACACCTCCACATACGACTACGGTGACTCCTACACCGACGCCATCTGTTACTCCTCAACAGGGGGAGAGTGGGGCTAGTCACCACACTGGTGAGGCTAGTCATCATACTACTACTGACCCTAGCTATGTTCCTGATCCATCATCGGTTGCCCAATCCACTGGGGCTGCTGGGCAGGTGCTTGATAATGCTGACGATGAGCGTAGGCTCATATCTTTTAGGAAACATAAGCCACCCGCATTTCTGGGGTCAAGAGACCCAAAGGAGGTCACTGCTTGGTTGAGGGGTATGGATAAGATTTTTCAAGTTATGAGATGCCAAGATCCGCAGAAGTTATTGTATTCTGTTTATATGCTGGAGGGTGATGCCCAAGAGTGGTGGGACAATGTGTCTCGCCCATTTGTTATTCAGGGTGAGGTTCTTACTTGGACTTTATTCGAAGGTTTATTTCACGAAGAATATTTTCCCCGCGATGTTCGGGAGGCCAAGCAAGGTGAATTCGATAATTTGGTACAGGGAGTTATGACTGTGGATGCCTATGTGGCAAAATTTAATGAGCTTGTGAAGTTTGCTAATTATGGAGGTACTCTACCTACTCCGGAATTCTTGTCAGCTAAATTTCAAAGAGGGCTGAGTGAGAAGATTGCTAAGAGGATGTCTAATACTGCGGTGAGAAACTTTGCTGATTTGGTGACCCAATGCAAGAGGGTCGAGACTGTTTATGGAAGGTATCCGAAATCTGAGTCGGCAAAAGAGCAAGATGTTAAGAGGACACCTGGTCCTTCTGGAAATACTAATAGAGGAGGTTTTAATAATAATAACAGGGGTAGGGGGTTGCATGTGAGGCAGCCTCCTGGTCAGTTCAAGAGGGGTGGAAATACTGGTGGTGGTGGTGCTTCGAACAGATATTTTACCCCACAATGTGGGAAGTGTGGGAAATACCACAGAGGTGTATGTGGTGCTGGTACGTCAAACTGTTTTAGATGTGGTCAGAATGGCCACTTTGCTAGAAATTGTCCATCTTCTTCGGGGCAGGCTGCGAATCTACAGGCCTTGCCGCCAGCTACTACTACTACTGCTGCTCCTATTGCTGTTGTTCCTACTGTGGGACGAGTTTATACTACAAATGCGCAACGTACTGAAAAGGCTCCGAACTTGGTTAAAGGTATAATTTTCTATCTAATGTTGATTTGTCTGTATTGTTTGATTCGGGAGCAACACATTCATTTGTGGCGGACTATGTGGCTAAGGCGTTGGACTTAAAGGTAACACGGATGGTTCCTCCGATGCGTATTACTACCGCTACAGGAGAGGTTAGTGAATCATCTTGGATCTGTGAAGATGTGAAGTTCACTTATTTAGGCAGGGGTTACACCATTGATTTAATTATCTTACCCCTGGCCTCTGTCAATTTGATTTTGGGGATGGATTGGTTGTCTCGGAACTGCGCAATGATTGATTGCTGCGGGAAGAGGTTGTTGTTATCTCACGAGAGGCCGTCTGTTTGTCCGTCTCTGTATTTGTCTGTCAATCAAACTGTGAAGGCCTTGAAGGCTGGAGATTTGGGTTATGTTCTGTTGGGCGGATTCGTAGGTGACAAAAAGGAGGAGATTTCTGCTATTCCAGTTGTAAATGAGTTTGAGGACGTATTTCCGGATGAGTTACCGGAATTCCCGCCTGAGAGAGAGATTGAATTCTCGATTGACTTATTGCCTGGTGTGGGGCCGATCTCCTTGGCTCCATACCGGATGTCGCCACTTGAGTTGGCCGAGTTGAAGAAACACATTGAAAAATTGTCTGCGAAGAATTTTATTAGGCCGAGTGTGTCTCCGTGGGGAGCACCGGTGATATTTGTGAAGAAAAAGGATGGTAGCATGAGATTGTGCACTGACTACCGACAGCTGAACAAAGTGACTATTAAGAACCGGTACCCATTACCGCGTATTGATGATTTATTAGATCAGTTGAGGGGTGCCTGTGTATTTTCAAAGATTGATCTCCGGTCCGGATATCACCAGATTCGGATTAAACCGGAGGATGTACCAAAAACAGCTTTCCGATCCAGATATGGACATTTTGAGTATCAAGTGATTCCTTTTGGGCTTACTAATGCCCCGGCGGTGTTCATGGATTATATGAACCACATTTTCAAACCGTATTTGGACCAGTTTGTAATTGTGTTCATTGATGACATTTTGATCTATTCTAAGAGTAAAGAGGAGCACATGGACCATTTGAGGACTGTGTTGCAGGTGTTGAAAGATAAGAAGTTATATGCTAAACCGTCTAAGTGTGAATTCTGGTTGTCTGAGGTGCAATTCTTGGGTCATGTTATTTCTGCAAGTGGTGTTGCAGTGGATCCAAGCAAGATTGAAGCGGTGAGTGACTGGGAACGACCTAAGACTGTGACTGAGATCAGAAGTTTTCTGGGGCTTGCTGGCTATTATCGCCGGTTTATACAGGGGTTTTCTGCAATGGTTCTACCGTTGACCCGATTGACACGAAAGGATACTCCTTTTGTGTGGACCCAGGAATGTGAGGACTGTTTTCTGCTACTTAAAGAGAAATTGACTACTGCTCCGGTGTTGACTCTACCTGATCCGGAGGGTGAGTTTGTATTATACTGTGACGCTTCTAAGAAAGGTTTAGGGAGCGTGCTGATGCAGGAAGGAAAAGTGATTGCATATGCGTCTAGGCAGTTAAGGCCGCATGAAGAAAATTATCCGACACATGACTTAGAATTGGCTGCTATTGTTTTTGCCTTGAAAATTTGGAGGCATTTTCTGTATGGAATGAAGTTTGCTGTGTTCAGCGACCATAAAAGCTTGAAATATTTATTTGATCAGAAGGAGCTGAATATGAGGCAGCGTAGATGGGTTGAATTCTTGAAAGATTATGACTTTGAGCTGAAATACCACCCGGGAAAGGCCAATGTTGTGGCAGATGCATTGAGTAGGAAGTCTATTAATTTATCTCATATGATGATGTGGGACAATGAAGTGATTGAGCAATTCCGTGATATGAAAATAACGGATTTCTTTGCAGGAAGAATGTGTGATATGGAGTTGACTCGGATTGAAAATGAGCTGCACGAAAAGATTAAAGAGACTCAGATTCGCAATGAAAGTATAAAGTATTTGAAAGGCCAGAGTGGCATATCTGTTAATGAACAGGGACTTTTGTTATATCAGGGCAGGATTGTTGTGCCCAAGGAACTTGCAGAGGAAGTTATGACTGAGGCCCATAAGGGTCAATATGCTGTCCACCCAGGTGCCACAAAAATGTACCAAGATTTGAAAGTTAAGTTCTGGTGGCCTGGGATGAAAAGGGATGTTGCCGAGTACGTATCTAAGTGCTTGGTTTGTCAAAAAGTGAAAATAGAGCATCAGAAACCTGCTGGACTACTTCAGCCGCTGGATATACCTGAATGGAAATGGGAAAGTATTTCAATGGATTTTGTTGTGGGATTGCCGCGAACTCAAGCTGGTTATGATTCGATTTGGGTTATTGTGGACCGACTTACGAAGTCTGCACATTTTCTACCAGTACGAGTGGATTACACCACAGAGAAGTTGGCTACATTGTATGTAAAGGAGATTGTTAGACTCCATGGGATACCGATTAGCATTGTGAGCGATCGGGACCCGAAGTTTACTTCGCGATTTTGGGGAGCTTTGCAGCAGGCTTTTGGCACTCAGCTTCGACTGAGCACTGCTTATCACCCGCAGACTGATGGTCAGACTGAGAGGACCATACAGACACTAGAGGATATGCTGAGAGCTTGCACATTGGAACAGGGTAATGCTTGGGATAAGTACTTGCCACTAGTGGAATTTTCTTATAATAACAGTTTTCATTCCAGTCCGAGTATGGCACCGTATGAGGTTTTGTATGGCAGGAGGTGTCGTACGCCCACTTGTTGGACTGAGGTAGGCGATAAGGAAAGATTTGGTCCGGATTTTGTGCAGGAAACGACAGTGCAAATTGAAATGATCAGAGAGAAATTGAAACAGGCACAGAATCGGCAGAAAAGTTACTATGACAATAAGCATAGGCCGCTGGAATTCGAGGAAGGTGACCATGTTTTTGTACGTTTGTCACCGGTCACAGGTGTTGGCCGTGCGTTGGGTGTGAGGAAGCTGAGTCCACGGTTCATTGGGCCATATCAGATTATGAAAAGAGTAGGATTGGTGGCCTATCAGCTTGCCTTACCCCCTCAGTTGTCTAATTTACATGATGTCTTTCATGTGTCGCAGTTGCGACGTTATGTTCCGGATGAATCACATGTGGTGATGCCGGATAATATTGAAATCAGGGAGAACTTGAAGACTCCCATTGGTCCTATTGCAATTTTGGATCGCAGCGAAAAGCGATTGAGAAGTAAAGTGATTCCCATGCTGAAGATTCAGTGGGAAGGCCGCACACCTGAGGAGGCTACTTGGGAGCGGGAGGACGAGATTCTCCGGCTGTATCCTGAGTTAGCGAGCAGGTATGATTTAATTTTGCGGACAAAATTTCAAAAAGGTGGGGTGAATATAACACCTCAAATATTTAAATGTTTATTTTTATATTATATTGTGAAATGAAAGTTGGTGGATTAGTGAAAATCCAAGGTTATGGCCAAAAGGGGCAAAAAGGGCAAAATGGTAAATTACCAACCGTGTGTTGTGAGGCAAAAATACTGAGTTAGAGATTTCAAATGACAAAAGTAATACTGGAAATGGAATCAGGGCGAAAAATTGAGTGAATAGGCAAATTTGGGAAAAATTGATGAATAGTGAATTTTAAGTGTTAAAATACTGTGATGTGAGTGTACCAATAGGTGTGAAATTTTTATCAATATTTTGGAGAAATAAAAATATGTCATGGACTGGGAAAAATATTTAGATTAAGGATTTGTGATCGGAATTTTTATCGGAGTTAAAGTTAGATCGCGTGTGGGACCCGTGTGACCGAAGTCACTTGGCCCCACCCTCTTTTTCTTCTTCTTTCCTCCTCTTTTCTTCTCCATTGCGCGCTCCTTCCCTGCAAAAGACCAAGAAACACCATTTCCTTCACCATTTCACCATTTCTTCGTTTCTTCACCGAATCGCTTGATTTTGGTGTTGAAATCTATCGTAAACAACCTTCCAAAGCCATTGGTAACACTTAGAAGCCTTGAATCCACCTCCTTGGCCGCATTTTTGGCAAACTCAGATTCGACCCATTAGAGTTTTTGGAGATTTCTTGGAGTTTTGATCTTCAAATGGTTTAGCGAAGCCTTGGTGGTGATCATACAACACATTGTAAGTATATTTGTAGTCTTTTGATGGTTGATTTCATAGATCTATGAATTTGTGTTCAAAGCTTTGATTTTAGATGTGTGATGATAGAGAGCCCAAATGGAAAAATGCTATTAGATGAAAAGGCCTTAGAATCATGTTTGTAAGCTAGAAATGCTATGTTAAATTTTGGTGAAAAATATAGGTTTTTAACTTAGAGGAATTTGAGGAATTTTCATGAAAAGTGAGTTTTGGTGTAATTTGGATTTGATGATTGTTGTAGGGTGCCTCACACGGTTGGAATTGTGAAAAGTTAAAGTGGAGCATACGTTTGGAACGGATTGCTAAGTATTGAGGTAAACTCTTGGAACTTGGGTTTAATCCCTAGTGAGCTCCACCACACCTAGAGGAAGGTTGTGGTTGGATTATGTGGTTATGACATGATGTGTTTGTGTGCTTGTATGCATATTGCTTGTATTGTGTGAAAATTGTGTGGTCACTGGCCAGTTGACGAGTGGAGTTTGGACATCCGCTGGATTCATCCTTGTGAGAATGCCAGTCGGGTATTGCCGTGGAGTCGACTCTGGGAGCGGCGCCAGGATGATCCAAACGTGGGACATCCGCCGGATAGGGCTCATGAGGAGTTCCGGTTGGGTATTGCCATGGAGTCTTCTCAACCATGGGAGAGGCGCCAGGATTGTCTCGGGAGTTATATGATGGAGTCCTTGAACATGAATCCATGAGTGGATGTTCTTGGGTGTCTCCAGGTGGATGGTGATATTGTTTTACTTGCATATCATATTATGTCATTTTGATACATTTTAGTGAGCCATGGAGTGGAGAGAGCCTCTAGCTCCATTGGTTTACTGAGATATATCCGTATATCTCACCCCGTGTTTGGGGGACCACATTTCAGGTCACTATGAGCTGGGAGGAGCTTCGGGCAAGAAGCCCGTATAGTGGACGTTGGATTGGCATGCGGTGCATTAGGATTGCATGGCTTTTTGGAGGAGTTTATGGAGTGCACATAGCATACCATTAGTATTTTGAGACTTAGGTCATGAACATATTGCATGATGTTATTTCCATGCTTTTGTTAGTGTTCATGGTCATATGCTAAGTCTTGTTTATGTTTCATTATTCATGGCTTGGATAACTGTATATTTTGAGTGAGCATGGGACTTGTCCATTGCCACATTCATAGCCTTGAAGTCTTGATGAGTAATGTTGTAAAAATGGTCCATATTTGTATGTAAATGGCCATTATTTGAGAACCTTGTAAATGATGTATAAACTTAAGGAAAATGCATGATGGAAGGGCCTAGAGCCTACATTAGGACATGATTATGTGTTACGTGGAGTACCAAGGGGTTAGGGATGGGTTACACACCCTTTTTGGGGTTTAAAATGCTGTAATCTGTCATTTTTCTGCATAGTAATCGATTACCCAAGGCATGGTAATCGATTACCATGCAACAGGGGACGAAAAATTGGCTACTGTCTGCACTGGTAATCGATTACTGGCCTTTGGTAATCGATTACCATGTGAGGTAATCGATTACCCAAAGTTGGTAATTGATTACCAGAACAGAGGATTGAGAAAATTGGCTACTGCCTCATTTTTGATAGGTGGTAATCGATTACCACCCACTGGTAATCGATTACCACAGTGTAATTTTTGAAAATTCAGTTTTTTCTAGACTAAAAGAAAGGGGCTTAACTTGGTGGGTAGAACTCCAAATGATACGTGGTTTGAAACCACGCGTAGACAATGTAAAGGACTACAACTTGGTAAAAGATGAGAGTAAGATGGTGAGTTTAAATGAAATGAATAAAAAGAAAGATTTATGATATTAGAAAGTGAATGATTCCGCAAATGGCATTTACAATTATAGTGTGGTTTTAATTGATTACGGAAAATGTATTGATGTAAAAAGAAAAGGAATATGTTAAAAGAAAAATTTGCCCGTAATTTAATTAACCTAATCACTGTGATTGTAACTGCGCTTAATATCATAATCAATGTTAACAATACCGGTGTACAACGGGCTGTTACATTTAGAATCCAAAGTCTGGGATTAAAATGATTAACGGAACTATTAGTGCTAATACCGACGCTTATAACTTAATAAGACTATATATAGTGAATTGCACACAAACCTAGGTTAATTCCTATTGCCTCCTACGTGAGTTTTCTGGTATTCAGCTGCTGCCACCCTTCTTCTTCACCAAACCATTGCTTTTTCTCCACAGAATCCCTCGAGGCACCACTTTTATGATGGATTCTTCACCTCTAGACTCAAAGACACTTGAGAGCAACCTTGGGAGTGGGAGAAAAATCAGTTTCTAAGAGTGTATGTTGCTGTGTTGTGAGTTGGGGCTATTCTTACATGTTGAGAAAGTGAGCTTTGTGGAGAAAGGACATTGCTTGATAGCTATTTTCATGGCCTTTGAATTCACAACCATGGGATCTGCATAGAGAGCTCCAAGAGCACCCTTTTTGTTTTGTTTGAGCCTTGGGGTATGTCCTTGAACCTTTGATCATGAGTTTCTTTGATAAAAATTGAGTCTTGGCATGTAAAAAGAGATGAGTAGGTAACCAACACCATCATTGACCTAAATGTGTTTAAAGATGCATGTTTTAACGTTTAAAAGTGTTAAAAATGGAAACTTGGAAGGGATATCTCGCGAATAATAAATATCAGTAAGACAAGGGGTCCTCAAGGATCTCTCTACCCCAAGCTCACTTACATGTGCAATATAAGTTCAAAAAGCAATATAACAGTATAAGTTTAGAAATTAGTGCAATGCAGCAGAATAATCATGTCATATGTGTCAACTATTCTACTGGTCAGAGAAATGTTGGGTTTACATACGTCTATTACCTACAATCAGTGCAAGACGCCACTTGCACCCACCACAGAATCACCCTATTGTATGTCTCCTACATACATAGGCATACCGTCTAGGTGGAACAACACATGCATATCATAAGGAATTTGCACATAACAGCTCAACAACATTTCAAAATCAATACATGAAAACAACATCATGCATATAAACCATCCCCCCATGGGGTATGGTGGAACCAACAATGGCTAAACCGAGGACACGAAAGCTTACCTCGCAAGCTAACAATCCAAAGTTAAGAGTCCAATTAGCAATCCACGATTCACCAAACAGAAAAAGCATAGTCTGTTTATGCCAGAAATATCATTAATATTCCTAGTCTAGAGTTTCATTGCATAAGGACAAAATTTCCTTTTTTTGTTTAATGATTACCGGCTTTTCCCAAAGCCTTGAAAATGGGTTATTTCATTTTTATCACTTGAACACCTCTAGGATAAGCCTACACCAATTCATTAAGGTGCTATATTGTATTTAAGGCTTCGCAACTTGTTAAAATTGATTTTAGGCTCATTCTGCCAAAAGTATTCGAATACTCCTCGATAAGTATTCGCATACTTTTGTTCCCAGAAAAGTATCCCAATACTTTCACTAAAGTATCCTAATACTTTCACTAAAGTATCCGAATACCACTAAGTATCCCCATACTTTTACTAGAGTATCCGAATACCACTAAGTATCCCAATACTCCCCGATAAGTATTCGAATACCAAAAGTATCCCAATACTTTTACTAAAGTATTCGAATACCAGCAAGTATCCCAATACTTTTACTAAAGTATTCGAATACTGTCATTCCCAGAAAAGTATCCCAATAGTTTTCGATACGTATTCGAATACCAGGAAAGTATCCCAATACTTCACAAAAAGTATTCGAATACTTTTTAGACAGAATGTAGAAACTCGTGTAGTTTCTGCATAAACTCGATTTTAGGGGTCCAAATGCGATTGGGAGTCAAATAACTCCACAAACAGAACTTCATTAACATCTTATGAGCATAAATTATCATCCTTCAACTGAAATGGTTCAATTTTCCTCATTTAGTGGCTTAATAAAGCTAAAATCATGAAAATACAAATGAGGTGATCATTGTATACCTCAAGCCTCAACAAATCAGAAAAAGGCATTGACTTTAAGCTCTCAATACAGCACAATGGTTCTGCTACTTCCAAGCCACGAAAGTACACTACATGCTTGGACCTTTTTTATGACAATGGCTTCTTGAAGCCCCCAGTGACAAGTAGGTGGCTTCCACAAAGAGAACCACAAACTCAGCCCACAAAACCACCACTCATAGCAACTATACTCAGCACACAACAACCACTCTCCCACACCAGGATAGCTCACACCTAGAGACAGTGTTTTGATAAGGAAACAATGTAGAAAGATGATCCTTGAAGGTTTTTCTATGGAGAGATGAAGGTGGCAATGGAGGGGAATGGGCAGCAGCCAAGACTCAGAAAAAAGCTTCACGTAGGCACATCATTTTTGACTTAGGTTATTGTGCAAAATGAGTATTTATATTCTCATTAACTCTAACCACACTCTATTAGCATTAATAGCTACGCTTAGCATTTTAATCTCAAACTTGGGATTCTGAACCTAGCCATTTTTCTAGAATTTTTCATATTTTTATTTTATTTTTCGCGACACTTTGCCTGTAAGCGCTTTTACGTAGCCGGTATCAGTTCTGACGTTAGTTCTCATTATTTCGACTTGAAACTTGACATAGTAGTCCGATATATTATTCTAGGAATATTCCTATACTTATTATAATTTTCCGGGATACTTCATCGGTACGCACATATACCGTGGAATAGAACCAGTATCTGCACTTTTCGGCAAAAAAGCGACTTTCAGCGTTCTTAAGCATTTACTATAATTATTTAAGCCTTCTAATAATTATTCAAAGTCAATTTGTGGAATTCTTTCCTAAATTCATAATTAATTATTGAAATTCCTAAATTAACGGTTCGAGTTCTTACATTCATCCCACCTTTTAAGAATTTTGTCTATACCTGTCCTCAAACTCGGGGTATTGCCGGAGAAGCTCGTACTCCCGCTTCCAAGTACACTCCTCTCGAGTTCTTCTTTATGTTTCCTCTAATCAATTATGTTCAATATTATTTCGAGTTCATTTACACCGTGAAAAGTATAAATATATGTGATGTACTCTGCCACAAAGCACACTCTCTCAGCATTTCCTCCATCATTGGAAGGATCCACACTATTTCACCATCCATCAGAGGATGATATACAGTACTTATTTCCAATTGAGTGATGAAAGCTCTTTGCCATGCACTCAAACACAAAAGGTGAACTTCGGGTACCGATCATTGACAATGCTTTCATGTACCCCGTGATGTTCTTATTATCACATCCATTTAACATTGATCTAATAGCTCTCTGGAAAATCTTGCCTTTTCAGACAAAATTTGGGCAGAAAATTTGTGATGTCCACAAAACCAAACAGAGTCGACAGAAGTCTAACTCTTCGACAATTAGAGAATGAAATCTCAGGTCAACGAACATGTAAAGATCACTCCCTTGAGTTAACTCCTACAAATTGTCAAGACAATACACTCTTTGCTCCGTGTAAGTTCATATACTCGCTTGCACATGCTTCAATGCTCGCGTCTTGAAGTTGTAGAATCATCGATGAACAATTCTTTAACTCAAATTTTCATGATCTTGTGTCCATACCGATCCAACATCCGCACACGGAATGTTTTAACATTTCCCAACTCGCCTTCTGGGTCTGAAGTGATCAACATCGAACAGTCGTACATTGCTCTGCCAAATTCAAAAAAAAAACATACTTCGCATTCATAGACTCACACAAAAATAGTACCCTCTAAGTACCACGTCAAGGGTAACATCATATGTGAGAACCCTCAAACGAGCCATAATCTATTATCCTTGGATATTCCTGATCTTTGAGATATTATCGAAGTGATTCTAATTCACAACTACCTTCATTTTACAAGGATCAACAGTCACTCTATCGACAGAGATGAAATGACCCACAGACTCTATTCCACACAATACTTGAGTGAGTTAAGGTCCTAACACCAACTTGGTCCTTCATATAATCCAGGCACTCTCTTTGCATTTACGCCTCTTTGATCTTCTCCATCAGTTAATTTTCAACTTGCACAGTCTCCATTTCAAGAAGTGAACCCCAAATAAAGAGGTCACTATCAGATCCCAAAATTTCTCAATCATATCATTAAAATTGTCATTCAATTCTCTGGGATCATCAGTCACTCTATCAGTAGAGATGACCAGACCCCACATACTCTAGTCTTCACGATAACTTGGGTGAGTTTTACGTCCTATTCTATGACTCTAATCGTGTCTCAACTTACAATTTTCATAACTTCTCAATCTTTAAAATAAAGCCATAATTCCTTTTATAGTACAGAATCATACTCATGTTCATTTCAGTCAATACATGTTAATTAATATACCAATTCACATAGTAGCGTACCTTACTTCATGTACACCTACAAAATTTTCAATTCAAGTAACATAATAATCAAAATACTTTATGCAACAACATACCTCACTCTCCATGGCATCTGCAAAATCGAAAGTCAATAAAGGTGAAATAACATCGCTACATTGCCACAATTCATAGTATTGATTTCATGCTTAGCACTATCCATGGTGTTCACATGCCATCTACATATGAAATAGATCATTAATTTATATATTAACTTAGAGTCATGGAGAACACTCAACCCACAAGACTAATTATACATGCACCTTTCTCGCATATACAAGATCGCGTGTGGCCTTGCCACAAAGTCCAAGTGTTACACACTTAATTTCTTAAAGAGAATTCCACATTCTCAAACAAAGCACCATCACAATCTTGTAATGGCGTAAGGCATCTTACCTTTCATGCCCAACTTTGGAATATCACTCTTCATTACAATACTAATTATATAAAGCATAATTCATATATCATATTATGCAATCACAACAATCCAACACATGCCCATACACATAGCTCATCAACTATTTATCTCATCTTTCACTCTCACTGTATCTTAGCTCTTACACTAAGTATACAATCATCAATTTTTGTTGTTCCTTAGCTCTTCCACTAAGTATACGACTATTTTCTTTCATTATACCTTAGCTCTTCCACTAAGTTACAATCATCCATTTTTATGGTACCTTAGCTCTTCCACTAAGTATACAACTATTTTGTTTCATTGTACCTTAGCTCTTCCACTAAGTTACAATCATCCATTTTTATGGTACCTTAGCTCTTCCACTAAGTATACAACTATTTTCTTTCATTGTACCTTAGCTCTTCCACTAAGTGTATAATAATCCATTTTTATAGTACCTTAGCTCTTCCACTAAGTATAAAACTATTTTCTTTCATTGTACCTTAGCTTTTCCACTTAGTATACAATTCAGACACAAATTTTCTCATCTATACTTTGGATGGTACATTAGCTTTTTTGCTAATAGTACCTTATATTCATAATCTATTAAACATTTGATTTCACCAATTTATAATCCACAGTTCTAGCACACATGATTTTACTTAAGAGTACACTAGTACAGATAGTTAATTCACATTGCAAAAATCATACCTTCAACTAGCTTGAGAGCTTTCTTTCTGTCCAGTGGCTTAAAGTATAATCTTGACCTCTTGCTTGAGGCCCTGTAACCACTTGTACCCTTACAGCCCGTTCGGCCTTGGTAACACTCATTGGTAAAGTGGCCAGGCTTGCCACATTTAAAGCATACATTTTGTTTATACCAACAAATACCTTTATGAATCTTTCCACAAGTTCTACATTTAAGCAACGAGGATTCACTCCCAACAACCATTCCTTGATTCATTCTTTTCTTGAACCTATCATTGGTTTGCTCAACTTGCATATTCTTGCTTCCTTTGTTCATGTCACAATCCCCTTATTCTTCCAAGGAGTAATACTACTAACTCTTTTTGCTACGGATTTCTTGTTTTCCTTCTTCTTGTTAATCACACAGACATCCCCAATATCACGGTATTGTTGAATCAAGGTGCCGAAGACTCTGGATGCTGCTACAGCAATCCTATCTGTTATCCCCTCACTAAGACCTCTATGGAATTTAGAAGCTAGAAACATCGGTGTCGGCATCGCCATCCAAAAATGAGCAAACTTGGCTAATTAATTGAATTTAGCCAAATACTCATCCACAGTCATCGAGCCCTATACCAGATGCTCGAACCCTCCCTGCTTGCGCTCCATCGTGTCATATGGAAAATGCTTCCCCAAAAATAGCTCCTCGAAGAATGGCCATGTCATGATTTGGCCTTGCATCTCGTATGCTTGAGAGGTGTTCATCCACCACTCATGTGCATCTCCTTCGAGCATGTAGGTAGCAAACAGTAACTTCAGTGGATTAGTACACTGCATCACCCTGAAAATCATGTCCAAAGACTGGAGCCATCTCGTAACAGCAATAAGATCATAGGATCCATCAAAAAAAGGTGGCTTATGCTTACGGAAAGCATTCAGCCGGCGGTCAATCGTATCTCTGTCCTCCGCAGGATCAAAGTAGGGCTGCATCATCCCAGTGAGATGACTTAAACCCTCCATACGACTCTGGTTATCGTCCTGATGACTGGGTGGAGGTTGTGGCGGTGGTGGTGGTGGAGGTGGTGACAGAGGATGCTGGCTGTAAGAACCCGCACCGCTAATTAAGGTAATTAGCGAATTAATTATGATAATTAGGAAATAATTCCATAATTGACCCTAATAATTATTAATGGGCTTAGATAATTATATTGAGTGAGTAAAAATGCTGAAAGTCGCCTTTCGGAAGAAAAGCGCAGATACGGGTTCTGCTACTCAGTATAAATGCGTACCGGAAAAGTATCCCGGAAAATTATAACGAATGCATGATAATTACTAGAATATTATGTAGGACTTGTAAAACAAGTTTCAAGTCAAAATAACGTAATCTGATGCCAGAACTGATACTGGCTATGGAAAAGCGCATACCGGAAAAGTGTTCCGAAAAATAAAATAAAAATATGAAAAATCTAAGAAAAATGCGTAGGTCTAGAATCCGAAGTTTGAGATCAAGATCTTTTACTTTGCGATTAAGGCTAATACTGCGCGATTAGTGGCCATGTGCCTATCAATAGTGACACTAAGGCACAAAACCCTAGGTGCCTCATTTTCCTACGTGACTTGAAGGCTGCAGCTGCCTTCCCCTTCCTCCTCCCTTCCTCCTTGGTCATTTGCTTGGGAGAAACCACCAAGTTACTACCTCTCTCTTGAATTCCTTCACATTCTCCTTCTTGTAAACACTTGTGAGTGGCCTTGTGAGTGTGAGAGGTGGTAGTTCCTGTATGTTGAGTTGCTGTGTGTGTGAGGTAGTGAGCTGAACTTGGAGCTTTAGTGATGGCTACCTTGTGGTAGTCATTGTGAGCTTCAAAGTGCCTTCTTGTGGTGCAAAAACCCATCTTGAAGTGCCATTTTCGTGCTCCTACTTAGGCTGAGTTTGAGGAACCTTGGGAGAGCTCCAAGAGCACAACTTGCCTCTGTTTTGAACTTTGGTAAGTTACCTCTCTATGATCATGAGTTTATGATGCTTAAAGTTGATGTCTTGGCCATGTTTAATGAGTAAACAAGAGGGTATAAGGTATATGAACCTAAAATGAACTAAAGATGCATGCTTTAACGTGTACATGTGTTAAAAGTGGGATCTTTGGGTTGGATATTCACGAAATGCAGAAACTGCATTCTGTCGTGAGATATCCGGATATTTGTCGAACAGATATCCGGATATCAGTATCCGGATATGGTATCCGGATATTGATATCCGGATATGGGATCTGGGTATCCGGATATGACATATCCGGATATGTCCAGTGTGATATCCGGATATGGCATATCCGGATATGTTCTTCAAGATATCCGGATATCCTGGGTTCTGCGCAGACAGTAGCTGTACTGTATGAACAGTAAGCTATTAGGTGTGTGTGGACCCTAGTTTAAGGAAGTTGAACTTCTGTAATTAATGAACTAAGTCAGAATCATGTGATTAAGGGCTTATGGCTTTGTTGGAAGCCTTAAGACGTAAAACGTAAAGGAAAGGCGTAGTCTTTAAGTTGTATGCTTGTGATGCATGAATATTAATGTACTATTGGTCCATATCAGATTGTGATACTGCTGTTTGTGGACTTGAGAGTGGTTGGACTCTTGGCTTGGATAGCTAGCTTGCAAGGTAAGCTTTCGTGTCCTCGGTTTAGCCATTTTGATGTTCCACCATGTCCCATGGGGATGGGTTTATGCATGCTGTGTTACATGTTTTAATTATTTTGGAAATGCTGTTGAGCTGTTTATATGCAATGAGCTTTTTATGATGCATGTGGTGTCCACCTAGACGGCAATCCTGAGTATGTAGTACATACAAGATGGAGAAGCATGTGGGTGAGGTGCAGGTAGTATCCATGTACTCATGTAGGCATAGACGTATTCCTACATTTCTCTGGCCAGTAGATTTGAAAGCACACATGACATGATTAATTGCTGCATCGCATGATTTGGAACTTATATTGTAAATACTGTTTTTAGAACTTATATTACACATGTAAGTGAGCTTGGGGTGGAGACTCCTTGAGGACCCCTTGTCTTACTGAGATTTCTTGTTAGAGATCTCACCCCACGTTTGGGGACGCTTATTTCAGGATCAGGTAATGTTGAGGGCTCAGGTGGCAGGAGGCCAGAGCTGAGTTGATATTGACGTGCTGGTTATGGATTGCTGTTTATTTGACTGCTGTTATGTTTTATGCTTTATTTATGTTAAGTTATGTTGAGACTATTTGTGGGCATTGTTGCCTTATTTTGTGAGCATGGGGTTTGTCCATGCCACATGATTGTTATCGTCTTTTTTATGTTAATGTTGTAATTAAAGTATCAGGATTTTGACCCAGGCTACTTGTGTAGACCTGTGGCTTTAGATACTCACATTATATTTATGTACGAGGTATTCAGTTAGTTGTCTTGCAATTTACATACAGGCAGTATTTTTATGAAAATGATTAAGTAAACAAGTTGGTTAAGTTAATGACGTCATAATTGAATTAAAGAAAAAGTTATTCCGCATTTTAATTAAGCGTGGCTTAATACGATAGCGTGTTAACAATCCGGGTTAACACGGGCTGTTACATTTTATGGTATCAGAGCACTTTTTAGGGAAAAGCCTGTATGTATTGCAATAACTTAGGATGTGTCGTTGCGTGTCTACTTTGTGTTCACTCTGACTGGTGTGCGTTACGATAATGCATATGTGACCACATGGCGTGGGCCTGATCAACTCATTCCTTGTGTAACTTGTGCAGAGTCATGGTGCCACCAAGGAGGAACACGAGTACGAGCGAGGATCAGTCGGATCCTATCCTGGCTGCATTAGCTGAGATGCAGGCGGCCCGACTAGCCGACCAGGAAGCCACGAGGCTGGCGAACCGGGCGATGCTGGACGCTATTCGAGATGCGAACCGGCAAACCACGGCAGAGGTTCTGGAGGAGAACCGGATGGCCAACATGACTATGATGAGGGTCATGTTGGAGGAGTTGAGGGCTGGTCCTGCTGCAGGCCAGGGTCCTCCACCACCTCCACCGCTGCCACCGCCTCCACCTCCGCCTAGTCAACAGGAGGACACCCAGAGCTAGATGGGCGAGGGTAGTCACTTGACGGGGGCTATGCAGACTATCCCCGTACTTGCTGAGGATCGTGACGAGATCGATCGCCGGCTGAATGCTTTCCGCAAGCATAAGCCACCTACCTTCGACGGATCGTATGATCCCATTGCTGCCGCTAGATGGCTTCAGGCGTTGGACAAGATTTTCCGGATCATGCAGTGCACCGATCCGCAGAAGCTGTTGTTCGCCACTTATATGCTGGAGGGCGAGGCCCATGAGTGGTGGACCAATCTTTCTCAGATCTACGAGATGCAGGGCCATGTGATGATGTGGCCATTCTTCGAGGAGAGCTTCCTGGGTCAGTACTTCCCTTATGACTCACAGGAGAGGAAGCAGGGGGAGTTTGACCGGTTGGTACAGGGCTCGTTGTCTGTTGACGAGTACCTGGCCAAGTTTAATGAACTGGTCAAGTTCTCTCATTTCCGCATGGCGAGACCGACTCCCGTTTTTCTTGCGGCTAAGTTCCGGAGGGGACTTAATGAGGACATTGCTGGACATCTTGCTGGTTCTGCTTCGAGAGACTTCGGAGCGTTGGTGCAGCAGTGCCGCGACATCGAGGACTACTGCCGTGCGAGTCAGGCCAAGAGGGCCAAGGTTGAGGTGCCACAGAGCACTGGTGGTTCTACTCCCTGGAAGAACAAGAATTTTGCGAACAAGGGCAAGGGCAAACCGTTGGCGGCTAAGCAAGCGCCAAATCAGTTCAGAAAGACTGCTGCTCAGGGGAACGCAGCCAGACCTCCGGCTCCCAGATGCTCTGGATGCGGGAAGTCGCACTTTGGGCCGTGTTCTACCGGTCAGCTGATTTGTTTCCAGTGTGGCAAGGAGGGCCACTACTCCAGAGATTGCCCGACGGCGAGAGCTGCTGCAGTGCAGGCTGTGCCATTGCAGATGGTTCCTACTGGGGCACCAGCCGTGCCACCTACTACAGGACGAGTCTACACACTTGATCGTCAGCAGTCGGACAGAGCTCCGAACCTGGTCAGAGGTACTGTTACCATTGGTGGTTCAGCTGTTGATGTATTATTTGATTCCGGGGCAACGCACTCTTTTGTTGCTACCCCTATTGCTGTGGGGCTTGAGTTGCCCAGTGATGTGCTTTCTCCACCGATGCGGGTTACCACCGCCACCGGAGAAAAATGTTTGACCTCCACTGTTCATCGCGATGTAGCGTTTCAGTGGGATGGCCGTGACTTCTCGGTAGATCTGATAGGATTATCGATGGCCAACCTTCAGATTATTTTGGGCATGGATTGGTTGTCCAGAAACTGTGCAATGATTGATTGTTGTGCCAAGAAAGTGGTGATGTCTCCGGGTGGGTCCACAGCCAGTTCCTCACCGTCCATTTCAGTCCTGCAGGCGAGGAGGGCCTTGAGAGCAGGGGCATTTGGCTATGTCATGTTGGGAGGTTTGGTGAGTGGAACACAGGAGGATCTCACTGGCATTCCTGTGGTGAAGGAATTCCTCGAGGTGTTTCCTGAGGAGATTCCTGAGTTTCCACCACAGAGGGAGATAGAGTTCTCCATCGACTTATTGCCTGGTGTGGGGCCTATCTCATTGGCTCCATACCGGATGTCGCCACCGGAGTTGGCGGAGCTGAAGAAGCATATTGAGGAGCTTTCAGCGAAAGACTTTATTCGGCCGAGTGTGTCTCCCTGGGGAGCACCGGTCATTTTTATAAAAAAGAAAGATGGGACCATGCGGTTGTGCACCGACTACAGACAGTTGAACAAGGTGACAATCAAGAACAAGTACCCTCTTCCACGCATTGACGATTTGCTGGATCAACTCAGGGGTGCTTGCGTGTATTCCAAGATTGACCTCCGGTCCGGTTACCATCAGATACGGGTAAAGCCGGAGGATGTCCCAAAGACAGCATTTCGTTCGAGGTACGGGCACTATGAGTACTTGGTGATTCCGTTTGGACTCACCAATGCACCCGCAGTGTTCATGGACTACATGAACAGGATATTCCAGCCGTACCTGGATCAGTTTGTGATCGTCTTCATTGACGACATCTTGATTTACTCCAAGACAGAGGAGGAGCATACTGAGCACTTGAAGATCGTGTTGCAAGTGCTGAAAGAGAAAAAGCTATATGCTAAGCCGTCGAAATGTGAGTTCTGGCTCAAGCGGTGAAATTTCTGGGTCATGTGATTTCTGCTAATGGAGTTGCAGTTGCCTAACAAGATTGAGGCCGTGATGGATTGGGAGAGGCCCAAGACGGTTACAGAAGTGAGAAGCTTCTTGGGTTTGGCAGGCTACTATCGGAGGTTCATAGAGGGATTCTCCAAGATGGTGCTACCGATGACTCGCCTTACCCGAAAGGAGACTCCATTCGTGTGGACACATGAGTGTGAGGAATGTTTCCAGGAGTTGAAGGAGAGATTGACTACTGCTCCAGTGTTAGTCCTTCCTGATCCTGCGGAGCAATTCGAGTTATACTGCGATGCCTCGGGTAAAGGACTAGGCTGTGTGCTGATGCAGAAAGGGAAAGCGGTTGCTTACGCTTCAAGACAGTTGAAACCTCATGAGGAGAACTACCCGACTCACGATCTGGAGTTGGCAGCCATTGTTTTTGCTTTCAAGATTTGGAGGCATTACCTGTTTGGCATGAAGTTTGCTGTATTCAGTGATCACAAGAGCCTGAAGTATCTGATTGACCAGAAGGAGTTGAACATGAGACAGCGAAGATGGATGGAGTTCTTGAAGGACTACGACTTTGAGTTGAGGTACCATCCTGGCAAGGCCAATGTGGTAGCCGATGCTTTGAGTAGGAAATCCGTGAGCTTATCCAGCTTAATGATGAACGATTACGAGATGATCGAGAAGTTCAGAGACTTGAGAGTGAACTCCTTGTTTGGGGGCGCACTGCTCGAAATGGAGACAGCAGAAGTGATTAATGAGCTGATGGAAAAGATCAAAGAGGCGCAAGTGCAAAGAGAGTGCCTTGATTACGTGAAGAACCAGGACGGTGTGTCTTGGAATGATGATGGTTTATTGCTGTTTCAGAAGAGGATTGTTATTCCTCGAGGGCCACTGACCGAAGAGGTTATGGCAGAGGCTCATAAGGGCCGGTTCACTATCCACCCTGGTGCCACAAAAATGTACCAGGACCTAAAGAGAAATTTTTGGTGGCCGGGCATGAAGAAGGACATAGCGGTCTATGTGTCCAAGTGTTTGATATGTCAGAAAGTGAAGATCGAGCACCAGAAATCGTCTGGTAAACTTCAACCTCTGGAGATTTCACAGTGGAAGTGGGAAAGTACTTCCATGGACTTCGTGGTGGGATTGCCTAAAACTCAGGCTGGTTATGACTCTATCTGGGTCATTGTGGACAGATTGACCAAGTCTGCCCATTTTCTTCCAGTGAAGGTGAGCTTCACTACAGAGCAGTTGGCCAAGCTTTATGTCCGCGAGATTGTGAGGCTTCACGGGGTGCCCAAGAGTATCATCAGTGATAGGGACCCGAAGTTCACATCTCGATTCTGGGAGGCGCTGCAGGAGGCTTTTGGTACACAGTTGAGATTGAGTACCGCCTATCACCCTCAGACTGACGGTCAGACTGAGCGGACCATCCAGACATTGGAGGACATGTTGAGAGCTTGCACGTTGGAGCAGGGTTCTGCATGGGACAGGTACCTTCCGTTGGTTGAATTCTCGTACAACAACAGTTTTCATGCTAGTCTGGGCATGGCACCCTACGAGGTGCTGTACGGTAGGAGGTGTCGGACTCCTACCTGCTGGTCTGAGGTTGGAGATAAAGAGCTGTTCGGCTTGGACTTTGTCCAAGATACTACCCTACAGATCCAGATGATCAGGGAAAAGTTGAAGCAGGCGCAGAATCGTCAGAAAAGCTACTATGATGTCAAGCATCGACCACTGGAGTTCAGTGAGGGTGAGCACGTGTTTGTGAAACTTTCACCTGTCACCGGGGTTGGACGGGCACTCGGAGTGAGGAAGTTGAGCCCGCGGTTTATTGGGCCCTACCAGATACTTGGTAGAGTAGGACCAGTTGCCTATCGACTCGCCTTACCTCCGAACCTAGCCAACATCCACGACGTGTTTCACGTGTCGCAACTTCGAAAGTACATAGCAGACCCTTCGCACGTGGTGCAGCCGGATGATGTGGAGGTTCGGGAGAACCTAAAGACTCCCGTCGGACCACTCAAAATTCTCGATCGTGGCGAGAAGCAGTTGAGGAGCAAGATCATTCCGATGGTCAAAGTGCAATGGTCAGGAAGAACTCCTGAGGAGTGTACCTGGGAGCGAGAGGATGAGCTTCTCCGACAGTATCCCGACTTTCGAGACAGGTATGTTTCTGATTTTGAGGACAAAATCCTTAAAAAGGTGGGGTGAATGTAAGAACCCGCACCGCTAATTAAGGTAATTAGCGAATTAATTATGATAATTAGGAAATAATTCCATAATTGACCCTAATAATTATTAATGGGCTTAGATAATTATATTGAGTGAGTAAAAATGCTGAAAGTCGCCTTTCGGAAGAAAAGCGCAGATACCGGTTCTGCTACTCGGTATAAATGCGTACCGGGAAAGTATCCCGGAAAATTATAACGGATGCATGATAATTACTAGAATATTATGTAGGACTTGTAAAACAAGTTTCAAGTCAAAATAACGTAATCTGATGCCAGAACTGATACTGGCTATGGAAAAGCGCGTACCGGAAAGGTGTTCCGAAAAATAAAATAAAAATATGACAAATCTTAGAAAAATGCGTAGGTCTAGAATCCGAAGTTTGAGATCAAGATCTTTTACTTTGCGATTAAGGCTAATACTGCGCGATTAGTGGCCATGTGCCTATAAATAGGCACACTAAGGCACAAAACCCTAGGTGCCTCATTTTCCTACGTGACTTGAAGGCTGCAGCTGCCTTCCCCTTCCTCCTCCCTTCCTCCTTGGTCATTTGCTTGGGAGAAACCACCAAGTTACTACCTCTCTTGAATTCCTTCACATTCTCCTTCTTGTAAACACTTGTGAGTGGCCTTGTGAGTGTGAGAGGTGGTAGTTCCTGTATGTTGAGTTGCTGTGTGTGTGAGGTAGTGAGCTGAACTTGGAGCTTTAGTGATGGCTACCTTGTGGTAGTCATTGTGAGCTTCAAAGTGCCTTCTTGTGGTGCAAAAACCCATCTTGAAGTGCCATTTTCGTGCTCCTACTTAGGCTGAGTTTGAGGAACCTTGGGAGAGCTCCAAGAGCACAACTTGCCTCTGTTTTGAACTTTGGTAAGTTACCTCTCTATGATCATGAGTTTATGATGCTTAAAGTTGATGTCTTGGCCATGTTTAATGAGTAAACAAGAGGGTATAAGGTATATGAACCTAAAATGAACTAAAGATACATGCTTTAACGTGTAAATGTGTTAAAAGTGGGATCTTTGGGTTGGATATTCACGAAATGCAGAAACTGCATTCTGTCGTGAGATATCCGGATATTTGTCGAACAGATATCCGGATATCAGTATCCGGATATGGTATCCGGATATTGATATCCGGATATGGGATCTGGGTATCCGGATATGACATATCCGGATATGTCCAGTGTGATATCCGGATATGGCATATCCGGATATGTTCTTCAAGATATCCGGATATCCTGGGTTCTGCGCAGACAGTAGCTGTACTGTATGAACAGTAAGCTATTGGGTGTGTGTGGACCCTAGTTTAAGGAAGTTGAACTTCTGTAATTAATGAACTAAGTCAGAATCATGTGATTAAGGGCTTATGGCTTTGTTGGAAGCCTTAAGACGTAAAACGTAAAGGAAAGGCGTAGTCTTTAAGTTGTATGCTTGTGATGCATGAATATTAATGTACTATTGGTCCATATCAGATTGTGATACTGCTGTTTGTGGACTTGAGAGTGGTTGGACTCTTGGCTTGGATAGCTAGCTTGCAAGGTAAGCTTTCGTGTCCTCGGTTTAGCCATTTTGATGTTCCACCATGTCCCATGGGGATGGGTTTATGCATGCTGTGTTACATGCTTTAATTATTTTGGAAATGCTGTTGAGCTGTTTATATGCAATGAGCTTTTTATGATGCATGTGGTGTCCACCTAGACGGCAATCCTGAGTATGTAGTACATACAAGATGGAGAAGCATGTGGGTGAGGTGCAGGTAGTATCCATGTACTCATGTAGGCATAGACGTATTCCTACATTTCTCTGGCCAGTAGATTTGAAAGCACACATGACATGATTAATTGCTGCATCGCATGATTTGGAACTTATATTGTAAATACTGTTTTTAGAACTTATATTACACATGTAAGTGAGCTTGGGGTGGAGACTCCTTGAGGACCCCTTGTCTTACTGAGATTTCTTGTTAGAGATCTCACCCCACGTTTGGGGACGCTTATTTCAGGATCAGGAAATGTTGAGGGCTCAGGTGGCAGGAGGCCAGAGCTGAGTTGATATTGACGTGCTGGTTGTGGATTGCTGTTTATTTGACTGCTGTTATGTTTTATGCTTTATTTATGTTAAGTTATGTTGAGACTATTTGTGGGCATTGTTGCCTTATTTGGTGAGCATGGGGTTTGTCCATGCCACATGATTGTTATCGTCTTTTTTATGTTAATGTTGTAATTAAAGTATCAGGATTTTGACCCAGGCTACTTGTGTAGACCTGTGGCTTTAGATACTCACATTATATTTATGTACGAGGTATTCAGTTAGTTGTCTTGCAATTTACATACAGGCAGTATTTTTATGAAAATGATTAAGTAAACAAGTTGGTTAAGTTAATGACGTCATAATTGAATTAAAGAAAAAGTTATTCCGCATTTTAATTAAGCGTGGCTTAATACGATAGCGTGTTAACAATCCGGGTTAACACGGGCTGTTACATTTTATGGTATCAGAGCACTTTTTAGGGAAAAGCCTGTATGTATTGCAATAACTTAGGATGTGTCGTTGCGTGTCTACTTTGTGTTCACTCTGACTGGTGTGCGTTACGATAATGCATATGTGACCACATGGCGTGGGCCTGATCAACTCATTCCTTGTGTAACTTGTGCAGAGTCATGGTGCCACCAAGGAGGAACACGAGTACGAGCGAGGATCAGTCGGATCCTATCCTGGCTGCATTAGCTGAGATGCAGGCGGCCCGACTAGCCGACCAGGAAGCCACGAGGCTGGCGAACCGGGCGATGCTGGACGCTATTCGAGATGCGAACCGGCAAACCACGGCAGAGGTTCTGGAGGAGAACCGGATGGCCAACATGACTATGATGAGGGTCATGTTGGAGGAGTTGAGGGCTGGTCCTGCTGCAGGCCAGGGTCCTCCACCACCTCCACCGCCGCCACCGCCTCCACCTCCGCCTAGTCAACAGGAGGACACCCAGAGCTAGATGGGCGAGGGTAGTCACTTGACGGGGGCTATGCAGACTATCCCCGTACTTGCTGAGGATCGTGACGAGATCGATCGCCGGCTGAATGCTTTCCGCAAGCATAAGCCACCTACCTTCGACGGATCGTATGATCCCATTGCTGCCGCTAGATGGCTTCAGGCGTTGGACAAGATTTTCCGGATCATGCAGTGCACCGATCCGCAGAAGCTGTTGTTCGCCACTTATATGCTCGAGGGCGAGGCCCATGAGTGGTGGACCAATCTTTCTCAGATCTACGAGATGCAGGGCCATGTGATGACGTGGCCATTCTTCGAGGAGAGCTTCCTGGGTCAGTACTTCCCTTATGACTCACAGGAGAGGAAGCAGGGGGAGTTTGACCGGTTGGTACAGGGCTCGTTGTCTGTTGACGAGTACCTGGCTAAGTTTAATGAGCTGGTCAAGTTCTCTCATTTCCACATGGCGAGACCGACTCCCGTTTTTCTTGCGGCTAAGTTCCGGAGGGGACTTAATGAGGACATTGCTGGACATCTTGCTGGTTCTGCTTCGAGAGACTTCGGAGCGTTGGTGCAGCAGTGCCGCGACATCGAGGACTACTGCCGTGCGAGTCAGGCCAAGAGGGCCAAGGTTGAGGTGCCACAGAGCACTGGTGGTTCTACTCCTTGGAAGAACAAGAATTTTGCGAACAAGGGCAAGGGCAAACCGTTGGCGGCTAAGCAAGCGCCAAATCAGTTCAGAAAGACTGCTGCTCAGGGGAACGCAGCCAGACCTCCTGCTCCCAGATGCTCTGGATGCGGGAAGTCGCACTTTGGGCCGTGTTCTATGACGTGAATCGGCAAGTGTACCGAATCGCGCAAGTAATACAATGATAAGTCAAGTTCGTATCTGTTGAGATGTATATTTTCAAAAAGAAAAGAGTTATCGTTCTCAGGGAACAGGTTGAATTATTTTTCCTTCTATTAATCTGAATTAACAATCCTTTAATTGGTTTTATTTTGTTTATGGTAAAAAGAGATCTTTATTATATTCTAATTAAACATCAAAATATGATCTGACAGTGAGAAATTTTTAACAATGAAAAAGGCTTCTGAGTATGTTAAAATCATGGATTACACAAAAGATATCGCATTCCTGCAATTTCGTTCAAGCCACAGCAAGTTTATCTCAATTTCCGAAACACTACAACTAATTAGGTCGAAATTTCCCAGAATCAACCCTAACATTCAAGATCATCTTTTTCCAAAGGATCTTGAATCTTTAACAGAAATTATCAGAAAACACCCTTGATTATCCCTAATCCAAAGGGGTTCAATCGATCCTTAACAGAAACGCATTTCCCAAATTGCTTCTGTTGAAGAACTCAAGGTTCATTCCCATGAATCTCTTGGGTTAAAAAATAAAGAATCGATCGAATAAGAAAACGCAGCAATAGCAAAGAACTAATTAAGAAACATGCATCCAATCATTCGAACATACCCAGAAAAGAAAAGATTTAAAAACCCATATCTGAAACACTATAATATCCGAAAAATAAAGGCAAAGATACTAAGTATTTCAGAAAACAAAACGAATTCTTCAAACATTACAGAACCCTAACTCGATCTACAGCAAAAACTACAAAGAAATCTACCGTTACACAGCAGATCCGCGACTCCTCTCCCTTGTAGATGCGTTGTCAAAGCCCTCCAAGGTCGAAGATGTTAAACGAACGAAGCACGCGAACGGTAGATCCACACACAAGAAACGAAAACGAAAATAATCTCTCAAGAACAGAGAAGGTTCGAACGAAAGAAAAAGAGAAGAAAAAGAAAAACTCGAACGGAAACTTTTTCTCTGGTTTCTAAGAAAAGTAATTCTAAAAGCTATCTCTTGAAATCTGCATCCTTCTTCTATTTTATATTCTTTTTCCTTTTTTTAAAATCATCAGCTTCTTCTTTTTTTATCACAGCCCTTCATCTCCTCCAATCCAACGGTCCAGACTGCTACCTTCTTTTTCATTTAATCTGAAGATAAAAATAAATAAAATAAGTGAGTAAAAAGACAAATATTACCATTTTTACTTCTTACCTTCAATTTTTACAAATATCCTTACTTAACTCAATTGAGCATAATTTACCTGCAAAAACACCAATTAATAATCCAAAGACATTTAAATATCATAAAATAATATAATATAATTATATATAAATATGTGCTAACAAAATACCCCAAACTTAACCAATTGCTTGCCCTCAAGCAATCAAACAAACCTTTATCAGGAAATGAACAGTTAGATCAAATTCAGAATCACTTAGCACTATTAAATTAAACTTAGTAACGTAGATAAATTTATCAACTATCTATGCAAAACATCACACTCCTTTAAGCATTGACCAGGCTTAATGTTAACCAATTCCTCATCTAATTAATCATCTAACTCCAGTCAATCAGTAATTAAAGAAGCATTCAATCAAAACTCATGCACATTCAATCAGTTGCAAACCTTAATTTAAACTGGTTCAATTGACAATCCACTGAATTCCTTTTCAGACATTTTCAATAAATCACACCTTTTCTTTTTTATAAGGAAGAATCACTCATTGTCATCATGCATGAATGTTTCCAATCTACACACCCATTCAGAAACTTGAAGTCCAACATGCTACTTCCATCATAGGAGGGCAACAGTCCTATCAACCTAAAGTTCCATTTCCACCAGGATTCAATTCCCAAATGCCCCATGATCAGCAAGGGCAGTCTAGTGCACAAACTCAGCCTCCTCCAAATGACCAATGGTCAAATCAGATGTTGAAAAATCATGAGGCCATGCTCCAAAGTCATGGAGCAATCTTGAAGAGTTTGGAGACACAAATGGGGCAGATTGCAACTTCCCTTAAAGATAGACCATTGGGGACCCTTCCTAGTGATACTGAAGCACCAAGGAAGGAGGGAAAGGAATTTTGTCAAGCTCTTCACTTGAGAAATGGAAGGGAGGTTGAACAACCAGAACCTGTCATTCGGCCTTCCACCTTGAGGAAAATGGCAGGACAAAGTGCTCAAACAACTGAGGAAGAGGATGAGTCAGATGTCATAGAGGTGCACAATCCAGAGAATGACATGGTACATGGTGATTTGGGAAGAACAGAAAAATCAGCACCCAAATCAGCCCCCAAATCAAAGGGGCCAGCCATACCTGTGCAAAAAGAAGATGGCCAATCACCTAGATCAAGGGCAAGGCAGATTCCTTTCCCACAAAGACTCCAGAAACAGAGTCAGGAGAAGCATTTCAAGAGGTTCTTGGATATCCTCAAGCAACTACAGATAAATATTCCTTTTGTGGAGGCCCTTCAACACATGCCAAGCTACATCAAATTTATGAAGGACATCCTATCAAGGAAGAGGAGGATAGAAGAGTTCGAAACAGTAGCACTCACCAAGGAATGCAGCAGCATTGTCTCTACAAAGGTGCCTCCTAAAATGGAGGATCCAGGTTCTTTCACTATTCCTTGTGTTATAGGAGATAGGTATATAGGTAGAGCTCTATGTGATTTAGGCTCTAGCATTAACTTGATGCCTGCTTCTATTTTTAAACAATTAGGAATAAAAGCTGCCCCCACAACTTTAACCCTCCAATTGGCTGACAGATCCATTGTATACCCTGAAGGTAAGGTGGAAAATATTTTAGTTAAAGTGGACAAATTTATTTTTCCAGCTGACTTCATAATCCTTGATTGTGAAGTTGATGAAAACATTCCTATAATAGTAGGAAGACCATTCTTAGCTACAGGGGGTGCAATGATTGATGTCAAGAAAGGAGAGTTAACAATGAGGGTTAATGATGACACTATGACCTTTAGTGTCTTCAAGGCCATGAAATATGTAGATGATGATGTTGATGATTGTTCTGCTATTTCTGTCATTGATAACTTGGTTGCTGCTCATTTTCAAGATAATTTTGAAATGAATAATTCTGTCTGTGATTCTGCCATTTTTGAATTTTATGGAAATAATGCATCTGACCATGATCTTGCTTGTGCATTAAGGTCTTACCCCACTAAGTTCTTTGGTGATAAACATTTTGAGTCTCTTGAACTTCATGAGAGAATCACCAAACCCCTTAAACCTTCGATAGTAGAACCACCTGAAGTGGAGTTAAAGGAACTCCCAACTCACCTTAAGTATGCGTTCCTAGGAAGGGACAATACTCTCCCTGTCATTGTAGCAGCTGCCCTCAAAAATAATGAGGAAAGTCAGCTCCTAAATGTACTTAAAAATCACAAAAGAGCCATAGGTTGGACCATGGCTGATATTAGAGGAATTAGTCCTACTTTCTGTATGCACAGAATAAGGCTAATTGATGAGAATACCAGTTCCATTGAGCCTCAAAGAAGACTCAATCCAACCATGAAAGAAGTGGTCAAAAAGGAAGTAATTAAATGGTTGGATGCTGGTGTGATCTATCCTATTTGTGATAGTAGTTGGGTGAGCCCTTTGCACTGTGTCCCTAAAAAGGGAGGTATCACAGTTGTGCTCAATGATAAAAATGAGCTCATTCCCACTCGAACCATAACAGGTTGGAGAATCTGTCAGGACTTTAGGAAGTTGAATACTGCTACCAAAAAAGACCATTTTCCCTTACCCTTCATAGACCAAATGCTGGACAAGCTTGCTGGACAAGAATATTTCTGTTTTCTTGATGGGTATTCTGGTTATAACCAGATACCCTTAGCTCCAGAAGACCAGCATAAGACAACATTCACATGTCCATATGGCACATTTGCATTTAGGAGAATGTCTTTTGGACTTTGCAATGCTCCTGCCACCTTTCAAAGGTGCATGACTGCCATTTTTAATGACATGATTGATGAATATGTAGAAGTCTTCATGGATGACTTTTCTGTATTCGGAAATTCATTTGAAAAATGCTTGCTGAATCTGTCTAGAGTTTTACAGAGATGTGAGGAGACTAATTTGGTCTTGAATTGGGAGAAGTGCCATTTTATGGTGCAAGAGGGTATAGTCCTAGGCCACAAGGTTTCGAAATCTGGTTTAGAGGTGGATAAGGCTAAGATTGCACTCATTGAAAAGCTACCTCCACCTAGAGATGTCAAGGGAATAAGAAGCTTCTTAGGCCATGCAGGGTTCTATAGAAGATTTATAAAGGATTTCTCTAAGGTAGCTAAACCCTTAAGTAGCTTATTGGAGGTTAATAAGCCCTTTATTTTTGATGAGCCTTGCTTGAAGGCTTTTGAAGAATTGAAAACCAAACTGATTTCAGCCCCTATAATTGTGGCACCTGATTGGTCCTTACCTTTTGAGGTGATGACTGATGCTAGTGATTGGGCCCTAGGTGCTGTGCTAGGGCAGAGGAAGGATAAGATTTTTCATTCCATTTATTATGCAAGCAAAGTCTTGCAAGGTGCCCAACTGAACTACACTGTGACTGAAAAAGAGCTCCTGGCAGTTATATTTGCCTTTGAAAAATTCAGGAGCTATTTGTTTGGGGTAGAGGTCATTGTCCACACTGACCACTCAGCCATCAAATACTTAATGGAAAAGAAGGATAGCAAACCTAGGCTCATTAGATGGATGTTACTCCTACAAGAATTTCAAGTCAAAATTGTAGATAGGAGTGGCACCCAAAACCAAATAGCTGACCATTTGTCTAGGTTGAAGTCCAACACAACAGAGCAAGACTCTGCACCAATCAGGGACATGTTCCCTGATGAGTCTTTATTGGCCTTAAGCTCTTTAAACACCCCTTGGTATGCTGACTTTGCCAATTACTTGGCAGCAGGTGTGATGCCTGATGAATTAAACACACATAAGAGAAAGAAATTTCTCCATGATGTGCAATTCTATTTTTGGGATGATCCACATTTATTTAAAAAATGTGCTGACCAAATTTTGAGGAAGTGTGTTCCAGAATTGGAGCAAAGCCAAATTCTGCACAGCTGCCACAATTCTCCATATGGAGGACATTTTGGTGGGGTAAGGACTGCAGCCAAGGTGTTGGAATCTGGCTTTTATTGGCCAAGTATTTTTAAGGATGCTTATACTATAGCTAGTAAGTGTGATAGGTGTCAAAGGACTGGCAATATCACACAAAGGAATGAGATGCCTCTTAATCCTATTCTTGAGGTTGAAGTGTTTGATGTGTGGGGGATAGACTTCATGGGTCCCTTCCCTCCATCAAATGGGAATAAGTACATTCTTGTAGCTATAGACTATGTGTCCAAGTGGGTGGAGGCAGTGGCCTTACCCACTAATGAAACCAAAACAGTGTGCAAGTTCCTAAAGAGTTATATTTTTACTAGGTTTGGTACACCTAGATGCATAATTAGTGATGGAGGCAGCCACTTCATAAGTAGGCAGTTTGAAAGCCTCCTCACTAAGTATGGTGTCAAACATAGGGTGGCAACACCTTACCACCCACAAACAAGTGGTCAGGTGGAGGTTACTAATAGGGAGATTAAGAAAATTTTGGAAAAAGTAGTTGGTCCTTCTAGAAAGGACTGGTCACTTAAGCTTGAAGACTCCCTGTGGGCATACAGAACAGCCTATCGAACTCCAATAGGTTGCTCACCATATAGACTCATTTTTGGTAAGGCATGTCACTTACCATTAGAGTTGGAGTACAAGGCCTATTGGGCTCTTGCAAAGCTGAATATGGATTACAAGGAATCCTCAGAGAATAGGTTGCTTCAATTAAACAACTTAGATGAATTTAAAATGAACTCATATGAAAATGCTAAGTTGTACAAAGAAAAAATGAAAAGATGGCATGACAACCTAATTCAGGAAAGATGTTTTGAACCAGGCCAAAAGGTGTTATTGTTTAATTCCAGGCTTAAACTTTTTCCTGGAAAACTGAAGTCCAGATGGTCTGGCCCCTTTGAAATTGTGGAAGTTTTTCCACATGGGGCAATAGAGATTCAAGGTAATGATGGTCGAAGGTTCAAGGTAAATGGACAAAGACTGAAAGTTTACCAAGGTGAACCTGTCATTAGAGACAAGGCAATTGTCCCTCTAGTTGACCCTTCTTAACTGTTTTGTGGTGTTGCAGTAGTTGTCAATTAGTTAGTTAGAGTTTTTGTTTTGTTTTTGTGTTTTGTCCAAGTTATCCTGCATCTGTGATCTGTCATATAGGTGTGTAAAAAAAAATAAAGAGCTGTCAATGTATCAGTGTTTTTCTTCTTTTCATCCATTATGAATTGTCCACCAATTGTCCAGATGTGCTGAGTGTCAAAGAAGAGAGTGAGCAGATAAGTAAGTTTGGGGTAGGAGGGTGCTTCCTATGATAATTCCATTCAATTGGGATAGCTCAGTCAGATGCACATACATGTTAAAAATTTTTTATGTGCACTGACTGTTGATCGATCACACCAGAGAGTGATCTCTGTTTGCTCTCTCTTTGCCTATCGATTCACCCAGGTAGTCTTAAAAAAAAAAAAAAAAAAAGTCCTGCAGTGTAAATACGTGGGATTGATCCCCATTATTTCCTTTGGGCCTTTTTAAAATTAAGAGCCCAAGTCCTTCAAAAGGCACGATGAGCCCAAGGAGGTGTTCGGTAGTTGGACTATATTTGAATTGGGCTGTGCCATCAGTGTAATCAGCCCAACTAATAAACCGTTTTCTTTTTTATTTACTTGGGCCTGATTTTCATTTTATCAGCCCAGTCCTATTCATTTAACCTTTTTTATTTTATTTTACTGGGCCTGATTCTAAATGGGTCAGCCCGTTTTTATTCTTTAATTAATTAATTAATTATTCATTAATTTATTCCGTTCTATTAAATTCTGATGCAAATTTAATTTTATTTTTATTTTATTTTTATTTTTTATTTTATTTTATTTTATTTTTTTTATTCCTTCTGATCTTCTCCGCTTCCCTGAATCGTTCTTCTCCTTCCCAATGTACTGCGCAACATTGAGCCACTAAAACCATTAATGCTCTTCTGAAAAAAAAGCAACTGCTTTTTAGAATAGGGAGATGACTCATGGGAAAGGACAACTCCCTTTCAGCGCAGGGATGTGACTTCTCTTCTTTAGTCACATCCATTAAATTAGGCTGCTTACCCTAATTAATGAGTTTCGTTTTTATTTTTGTTTTTATAATTTCTCTTTCTAAAAAACTCACCTCTTCCTTCGCACACACACCATTTCTTCCCACTCCGTGCCCTAGCTCCCACCTTTCCGATTCCCTTCATCATTTTCCCACTTCGTCTTCCTCCCATCTCTCCATCACTTTCTTTCTTTCTTCCCGTCTCCTTTTCCTAACGCCAGACGTTCTCACCGCGCGCGCTACATCTCGCGAAAAAGGTTCGGATCTCTTACATCCTTGTGTCGGTTCTCTCCGAATTTCTTCACCACTTTCGCGAACCCAGGTATGTTCTTCCATAACCTTAACTTATTTTGATTTTTGCTTCGAACCTTATTTTTGTTCTTGTTCCCCTTTGTTGAACCCGATTCTCTCTGTCAGGACTTTCCTTTGTTTTATTTATTTATTTATTTTTTATTTATTTACTATTTTTATCTTTTATTGTTTCTGGGTTATAATAATTATTTTTATTTTGTTCGGGATTTGATTTCATGAAAAGGTTTTTAATTTTATTTCTTTTTATATATTTATATTTATTTTTATTTTTCTTATTTTCTATTTTTTCTATTTTATATAAGTGCAAGTACTCCCTGATTTTTGAAATTTTTTTTTTTTTTTTTTTTTTTTTGCATGCACCTGTTAAAATTTTTAGATATTTCTAAGTGGTAAATCGGTTACATTGCTTTCACTGTTGTGTATTTGTTCTTCGTCTGATATAAAAATTCTCAGTAATAATTATTTTTTCTATTCTGTTAAATTTTATTATTTATATATTTATTTAATTTATTTATTTATTTTATTATTGCTGATTCGTTATAATTTAATGAATGCTGGGAGTTACTAACAAATTATTCTTATCTCGAATTGTTACTGAATCATACTCAGTAACAATGCCACCAAGAACCTTGAACGGTGGGCTAAAAACTAAAGCTCCTCGTGTTAAAAAGACTAAAAAATCAGCAGCAGCCGAACCATCATCCCCTCAAGAACCGCCTGTTCCAGCAAGAGTATTACAAAGACTCAAGGAGCTAGAAGCGGGCAAACTGCGCATTCATTATGAACGCGGATTCGACCTCACTGAAGATGGGGGATATATGGAATTGTTCGTCTGGCAACATGTGACACCATGGAAATGGGAAACATTTGCAAGTCACCCTTCTGTTCAAGTACCTGTCCGGTTAGTTCACGAATTCGTGGCTAACTTCCCAGATGAGAATGACCCGCAACAAGTCCTCGTTCGAGGGACGCTGGTGGACATCTCCCCAGCCAAGATTAAAGAGATTTATAATCTCAAGGACGGGGATTATAACTGGTATTTGAAGTTTCTCACAGACAGAACGCTACCGAACGTTCATTCAATAATGGCAAAGGTCCTCACGGGAAATCCCAATACAAAATGGGATTCTGAGAAAATGTTAACGAATGAGCTCACCAAAGAAGCTCAGGTATGGGCCAAATTTGTGAGGCACCGCATCTTCCCTAAGTTGCACATGAACCACTTGACAACGAGAGTTGGTGTGTTGGTTTACTGCATACTGCAAGGCTTGCCATTCTACCCCGAGAGGCTTATCCACCAGGAGCTGTGTGCGAACTCTAAGAAAACCACAGGAGCATTTTATTTCCCATGTCTGGTAAAGCTATTATGTGATGCAGCTGGAGTCCCACCCTCTTCTGAAGACAGTGAAATGGTCCCAATCCCTAATTCACCAATAAATGAAGTCTGCCTAAAAAGGATAGCTGAGTCTAGCCTGCGTAAAAAAAGAAAACCATCTTCTACTCAGCCTCCTCAACGAGCAGAAAAGGGCCAAGTCTCAGAGAATCAGCCTCCTCAACGAGCAGCAAAGGGCCAGGTCTCAGAGATGAAAGATCAAATCATGGAATTGCAGCAATGTGTAAAGGGGTTGATTACATATGTCAAAAACTCTAGACATTGCTGTAAGAAATCTTATCAAGAAACCTTCCCCCAAGATGAGTTTCCTGAAATTCCAGCCCATCTATTACAACAAATTGGTGATGAGGGGACGTCAAGAGCTGCTGAGCAGGGGTCTGATGATGACGTGGTCGATGTAGATGATACTTTTTCTGAGATCTGATATTCAGTGATTGGTACCCAGGTTCTTTATTCATTACTTTTATTTGTTTATTTGTTCATTAAATTATTTATTTATTTATTTATTTATTTATTTTACGTTTCAATTTATTATTTTGTATTGCTGTGAGGACCCAGCTTAATTTTAAGTTTGGGGTGATTTTTGTGATCTTATGCTTTCACCAATAATCTTTCTGTATCTGCTGAAGAGCACTTATTTTTGTTTTTGTAATTTACTCTGTTTTGTATGCTGAATTTATAGTAACTTGGAAATAATTTATAGCTTGATGTGCTTAACATGATCATTGCTTGAGTATAATCAGATTTAATTTAATTTAATTCCTAATCAATTAAGGATTTAACTTAGTTGATCGGTGTTACATAAGTTTAAAATCAATTGGCATGCCTTTCAATTTTGTTGAAACCTATGATTTGCTGATTCACTGATAATCCACTGGTTAACAACCTATGTGAGGTATTTTGAACATAAACACTCTATTCCTTTGAGAGTGATCATTGGTTATTATGTATTGATGTTTTGAATGCTGCACTCTGTTTGGATGACCGATATGCTATTTCTGTGTGATTGGGGCATTGTTTCTGATTATTTAGCCTAGAGCCAAAAGCCTTACCCTTCAATTATATCCCTTGGTTCCTTTATTTGAGCCTGAGCCTTTCTTTTCTGTTTCACCCTGATATTATAAGCCAAATTCCTTGACTACCCTATACAGCTATCTTTAGTGTTTAGCTAATGCTCGTTAGCTTAGAATTACAAAAAGCTAAATAAGGCAAAGGGAAATTGGTTGTAAAAAGAAAGGGAAAGAAAAAGAAGGAAAAGTCAGGAGGTAAAAAAAAAAGAAAAAAATGTTAAAAATAAAGAGAACAAGTGATCTCATAAAAAAGGTCTTTGAAAAATAAAAAGATCTCTGAGCTTGGAAATAATTTAAAAGAAGAAGGAAAAAGGCAAAAGTAAAAACAAAAATCGATAAAAAAAAATTGAAAAAGGTAATCAATACAAGAGGGAGAAGAAAGTCAGTAATTTCCCTTTGTCTTGTTTAGGCAAAAAGATCAGAAAAAGCTAATGAGGATTAGTTAGACACTAAATGGTTAGCTTAATTAGACAAGTGACTAGAAAAACAACAATCCTAACCCTGCCTCTTTACAAGCTTGAAAGACCCTATGATGGAAGTAGCATGTTGGACTTCAAGTTTCTGAATGGGTGTGTAGATTGGAAACATTCATGCATGATGACAATGAGTGATCCTTCCTTATAAAAAAGAAAAGGTGTGATTTATTGAAAATGTCTGAAAAGGAATTCAGTGGATTGTCAATTGAACCAGTTTAAATTAAGGTTTGCAACTGATTGAATGTGCATGAGTTTTGATTGAATGCTTCTTTAATTACTGATTGACTGGAGTTAGATGATTAATTAGATGAGGAATTGGTTAACATTAAGCCTTGTCAATGCTTAAAGGAGTGTGATGTTTTGCATAGATAGTTGATAAATTTATCTAAGTTATTAAGTTTAATTTAATAGTGCTAAGTGATTCTGAATTTGATCTAACTGTTCATTTCCTGATAAAGGTTTGTTTGATTGCTTGAGGGCAAGCAATTGGTTAAGTTTGGGGTATTTTGTTAGCACATATTTATATATAATTATATTATATTATTTTATGATATTTAAATGTCTTTGGATTATTAATTGGTGTTTTTGCAGGTAAATTATGCTCAATTGAGTTAAGTAAGGATATTTGTAAAAATTGAAGGTAAGAAGTAAAAATGGTAATATTTGTCTTTTTACTCACTTATTTTAGTTATTTTTATCTTCAGATTAAATGAAAAGAAGGTAGCAGTCTGGACCGTTGGATTGGAGGAGATGAAGGGCTGTGATAAAAAAAGAAGAAGCTGATGATTTTAAAAAAAGGAAAAAGAATATAAAATAGAAGAAGGATGCAGATTTCAAGAGATAGCTTTTAGAATTACTTTTCTTAGAAACCAGAGAAAAAGTTTCCGTTCGAGTTTTTCTTTTTCTTCTCTTTTTCTTTCGTTCGAACCTTCTCTGTTCTTGAGAGATTATTTTCGTTTTCGTTTCTTGTGTGTGGATCTACCGTTCGCGTGCTTCGTTCGTTTAACATCTTCGACCTTGGAGGGCTTTGACAACGCATCTACAAGGGAGAGGAGTCGCGGATCTGCTGTGTAACGGTAGATTTCTTTGTAGTTTTTGCTGTAGATCGAGTTAGGGTTCTGTAATGTTTGAAGAATTCGTTTTGTTTTCTGAAATACTTAGTATCTTTGCCTTTATTTTTCGGATATTATAGTGTTTCAGATATGGGTTTTTAAATCTTTTCTTTTCTGGGTATGTTCGAATGACTGGATGCATGTTTCTTAGCTAGTTCTTTGTTGTTGCTGCGTTTTCTTATTCGATCGATTCTTTATTTTTTTTAACCCAAGAGATTCATGGGAATGAACCTTGAGTTCTTCAACAGAAGCAATTTGGGAAATGCGTTTCTGTTAAGGATCGATTGAACCCCTTTGGATTAGGGATAATCAAGGGTGTTTTTTGATAATTTCTGTTAAAGATTCAAGATCCTTTGGAAAAAGATGATCTTGAATGTTAAGGTTAATTCTGGGAAGTTTCAACCTAATTAGTTGTAGTGTTTCGGAATTTGGGATAAACTTGCTGTGG